>JAWMAR010000373.1:0-80000 GCA_036785375.1 Leucoraja ocellata
CTGTACCTCTTGCCCGATGGGGGAGGGGAGAAGAGGGACCGTGACCGAGGGGTGGAGATCGGCCTCCCCAAACCCCCCCCCCCCCCCCCCCCCCCCCTAAACCCCCCCCCCTCCGATCGATGTGCTGGCCTTGCCGAGGCAGCGTTGGGGGTAGATGGAGCGACTGGGACAGTAACTGGACTGAACAGAACAAAGTAACATCGGTGAGACCAAGCGCAGGCTCGGCGATCGTTTCGCCCAACACCTCCGCTCGGAACCAACCTGATCTCCCGGTGGCTCAGCACTTCAACTCCCCCTCTCATTCCCAATCCGACCTTTCTGTCCTGGGCCTCCTCCGTGGCCAGAGTGAGTCCCACCGCAAATTGGAGGAGCAGCGCCTCGTATTTCGCTTGGGTAGTTTACACCCCAGCAGTATGAACATTGACTTCTCTAACTTCAGATAGTCCCTGCTTTCTCCCTCTCTCTCCATCCCTCCCCCTTCCCAGTTCTCCCACCAGTCTTACTGTCTCCGACTACATTCTATCTCTGTCCCGCCCCCTCCCCTGACATCAGTCTGAAGAAGGGTCTCGACCCGAAACGTCACCCATTCCTTCTCTCCAGAGATGCTGCCTGTCCCGCTGAGTTACTCCAGCATTGTGTGTCTACCTTCGAAGTAACATTCTTCAAACAGATCTGGGCATGTAACGAGTTTGATCCCCTGCCCGTTCCCACACTGACCTTTCTGTTCTGGGCTTCCTCCATTTACATTCATATTCATAAGGGAAAGGAGCAGAATTAGGCCATTCGGCCCATCATGCCTACTGCGCCATTCAATCATGTCTGAAGAAAGAAGGGTTTCGGCCCGAAACGTCGCCTATTTCCTTCGCTCCATAGATGCTGCCGCACCCGCTGAGTTTCTCCAGCATTTTTGTCTACCTTCGATTTTCCAACATCTGCAGTTCCTTCTTAAACAACCATGGCTGATCTATCTCTCCCTCCTAACCCCATTCTCCTGCCTTCTCCCCATAAACCACTGACACCCATATTAATCACGGTGGCCGACTAGGAAAAGGGGAGATGCAGCGAGACCTGGGTGTCATGGTACACCAGTCATTGAAGGTAGGCATGCAGGTGCAGCAGGCAGTGAAGAAAGCGAATGGTATGTTAGCTTTCATAGCAAAAGGATTTCAGTATAGGAGCAGGGAGGTTCTACTGCAGTTGTACAGGGTCTTGGTGAGACCACACCTGGAGTATTGCGTACAGTTTTGGTCTCCAAATCTGAGGAAGGACATTATTGCCATAGAGGGAGTGCAGAGAAGGTTCACCAGACTGATTCCTGGGATGTCAGGACTGTCTTATGAAGAAAGACTGGATAGACTTGGTTTATACTCTAGAATTAAGGAGATTGAGAGGGGATCTTATAGAAACTTACAAAATTCTTAAGGGGTTGGACAGGCTAGATGCAGGAAGATTGTTCCCGATGTTGGGGAAGTCCAGGACAAGGGGTCACAGCTTAAGGATAAGGGGGAAATCCTTTAAAACTGAGATGAGAAGAACTTTTTTCACACAGAGAGTGGTGAATCTCTGGAACTCTCTGCCACAGAGGGTAGTCGAGGCCAGTTCATTGGCTATATTTAAGAGGGAGTTAGATGTGGCCCTTGTGGCTAAGGGGATCAGAGGGTATGGAGAGAAGCAGGTACGGGATACTGAGTTGGATGATCAGCCATGATCATATTGAATGGCGGTGCAGGCTCGAAGAGCCGAATGGCCTCTACTCCTGCACCTATTTTCTATGTTTCTATGTTTCTATGAACCTGCCAATCTGTGCCAACTGGCCATCACCCTAGACACTATCCTACATACACCAGGGACAATTTCACTCAAGCCAATTAACCTGTATAGGGCTCTGGTGAGACCACATCAGGAGTATTGTGTACAGTTTTGGTCTCCTAATTTGAGGAAGGACATCCTTGTGATTGAGGCAGTGCAGCGTAGGTTCACCAGATTGATCCCTGGGATGGCGGGAATGTCATATGAGGAAAGATTGAAAAGACTAGGCATGTATTCACTGGAGTTTAGAAGGATGAGGGGACGGAGATCTTATAGAAGCATATAAAATGATAAAAGGACTGGACAAGCTAGATGCAGGAAAAATGTTCCCAATGTTGGGGGAGTCCAGAACCAGGGGCCACACAGTCTTAGAATAAAGGGGAGGTCATTTAATGTTGAGGTGAGAATAATCTTTTTCACCCAGAGAGTTGTGAATTTGTGGAATTCCCTGTCACAGAGGGCAGTGGAGGCCAAGTCACTGGATGGATTTAAGAGAGAGTTAGATAGAGCTCCAGGGGCTGGTGGAGTCAAGGAGAGAAGGTAGGCACGGGTTATTGATTGGGGACGATCAGCCATGATCACAATGAATGGCTGTGCTGGCTCGAAGGGCCGAATGGCCTCCTCCTGCACTTCTTTTCTATGTTTCTATGTCTAACCTACAAACCTGCACGTCTTTGGAGTGTGGGAGGAAACCGGAGCACCCGGAGAAAACCCACGCAGGTCACGGGGAGAAGGTACAAATCCGTACAGACAGCGCCCGTAGTCGGGATCGAACCCGGGTCTCCGGCGCCGTGAGGCAGGGACTCTACCCGCTGCGCCACCGTGATGCTGTGACTTTAACCTCTTCCCAGCTACTGGTTGGTAAATCCGTGACGTTTTACAGCCCGCGGGATTTCCCTGTAGACCCAGCCGTCCCTACCTGCTTCATCCAACCAGCCTTTTGAAGTAAAGAGTCTTCGATTATCCTCAAAGGAGCCTTTATTCTCACGGACCGTTCCAGATGCACCGCAGAATTATTTTAACATGTTTTGTTCACCAGCTTTCAGGTGAACTCAAACTTGGTGGCGTAGTGTGTGTGTGTGTGTGTGTGTGTGTGTGTGTGTGTGTGTGTGTGTGTGTGTGTGTGTGTGTGTGTGTGTGTGTGTGTGTGTGTGTGTGTGTGTGTGTGTGTGTGTGTGTGTGTAGGATAGTGTGTGTGTGTGTGTGTGTGTGTGTGTGTGTGTGGGGGGGGGATTACTAAATATAATAGAGCATAGAAAACATCCGCACAGACACACACTCTCCCTCACTGTTTACTCTCTAGAATTTACGAGATTGAGAGGGGATCTTATAGAAACTTACAAAATTCTTAAGGGGTTGGACAGGCTAGATGCAGGAAGATTGCTCCCGATGTTGGGGAAGTCCAGGACAAGGGGTCACAGCTTAAGGATAAGGGGGAAATCCTTTAAAACCGAGATGAGAAGAACATTTTTCACACAGAGAGTGGTGAATCTCTGGATCTCTCTGCCACAGAGGGTAGTCGAGGCCACAGTTCATTGGCTATATTTAAGAGGGAGTTAGATGTGGCCCTTGTGGCTAAGGGGATCAGGGGGTATGGAGAGAAGGCAGGTACGGGATACTGATTGGGGATAATCAGCCATGATCATATTGAATGGCGGTGCAGGCTCGAAGGGCCGAATGGCCTACTCCTGCACCTAATTTCTATGTTTCTATATTCTACATCTCGCTACATCACCATCTATATCTCTGTGTCTCCCTCTCCGCAGACTCTCAGTCTGAAGAAGGGTCTCGACCCGAAACGTCACCTATTCCTTCGCTCCATAGATGCTGCCTGTCCCGCTGAGTTTATTCAGCGTTTATGTCTTCCTTAGATTTTTCCCGCATCTGCAACTCTCTGCCCATCTCCCTCTCTCCACCCATCTCTCTCTCTCTCTCTCTCCCTCTTCCCCCTTCTCTCTCTCCCAGTCTGTGTCTCTGTCTCTCTCTCCCTCTCAACTTCTCTCTCTCCCAGTCTCTCTCTCTCCCTCTCTTCATCTCCCTCCTTCTCTCTCTCCCTCCCCCTCTCTCCCACTGATTCACAATGTCCCACACAAGCTCGCTCTGCCCTCTGCTGTTCACTCACCCATATTACATAGAAACATAGAAATTAGGTGCAGGAGTAGGCCATTCGGCCCTTCGAGCCTGCACCGCCATTCAATATGATCATGGCTGATTATCCAACTCAGTATCCCCTTAGCCACAAGGGCCACATCTAACTCCCTCTTAAATATAGCCAATGAACTGTGGCCTCGACTACCCTCTGTGGCAGAGAGTTCCAGAGATTCACCACTCTCTGTGTGAAAAAAGTTCTTCTCATCTCGGTTTTAAAGGATTTCCCCCTTATCCTTAGGCTGTGACCCCTTGTCCTAGACTTCCCCAACATCGGGAACAATCTTCCTGCATCTAGCCTGTCCAACCCCTTAAGAATTTGTAAGTTTCTATAAGATCCCCCCTCAATCTCCTAAATTCTAGAGAGTATAAACCAAGTCTATCCAGTCTTTCTTCATAAGACAGTCCTGACATCCCAGTAATCAGTCTGGTGAACCGTCTCTGCACTCCCTCTATGGCAATAATGTCCTTCCTCAGTTTTGGAGACAGAAACATTATTTCTTATCAACTTTACACTGACTAAAGCATCCTTTTGTGTTTCTTAAGTGTTACAATATATAATATTTTTATTCATTGTCATTTGGGCGGGCGGATAGGAGGGTGGGAGGAGAGAGTTAGAGGGTTAAGGAAGGGGAGGAGACAGCAAGGGCTAGCAAAATTGGGAGAATTCAACATTCATGCCATCAGGACGCAAAGTCCCCAGGCGGAATATGAGGTGCTGTTCCTCCAATTTCCGCTGTTGCTCACTCTGGCAATGGAGGAGACCCAGGACAGAGAGGTCGGATTGGGAATGGGAGGGGGAGTTGAAGTGCTGAGCCACCGGGAGGTCAGGTTGGTTATTGCGGACTGAGCGGAGGTGTTCGGCGAAACGATCGCCCAACCTCCGCTTAGTCTCCCCGATGTAAATCCTACCTTCTCATATCTCATTGTCTCTCCCCTGTTTTCCATTCTTCTCCCGATATTAAAGGCCCAGGCGGGCGAAGATAAGCACCGCGGCCGTTACGGCTACGCCGGGCGATGTCAGGCCCCGCTCTGGATCATTTTCAACCCCGCAACTCGGGCGGGAGAAGCTGCCGCTGCGGGAGCTCCGAGAAATGGTCTCCCACTAGGGACCCGCGAGCTCCTGATGTCACCGTCCACCGGGCCTACGGCTGGAGCCTCCGAAGCTCCGGGGTCGGGTCGCAGCAGCGCGCCACCACCGCTCTCCCCAGGCTCCGAAGCCGGCCAGCCCCACTATGGTGCGTCCGCAGACTCCGCGAATGGAGCAGCCCCCAGGTCGTTCCGGTTGGTGGCCACTCCACGGTACAAGGCCCCAACCACAACGGAGACCTGACAGGGAAAAGGTTGGGTCTCCCGGGCAGGGAAGAGATTTAAAGTGCCTACCCTGACGGCACGTGCTTGGTGCAAGACCACCACATTCAAATGCAGTTTCATACCATTGCAACACAAGGTGAAACCACCATAAACCACCATAAACTACCATTAAACTACATAAAACACCACACTCACAGTTCAGTAGACATTCAGGGTGTTCAGTTGATTCACAGCTCAGACAGAGTCGTGACCTCTCCCTCCCCCATCGTGCAGAGACTGAGCCACACCCACATTTCCGGGTTTTATAATCCCTCCCCCTCCCACCAGAAAAGGTGTGGCCTTCATGGCGTGATTGACAGGAGAGAGATTCTCAACATTTTTTAAACACTAATAACACTTTTATTTTTCATTGATAGGAAGAATCCTCTGCACCTGATGAGCAGAGGGGACTGAGTAAGATGGCCAAAAATCACAGCCGTAAGTGGTAGCGTTTTATCTAAAATCAATATACAGCGCAAACAGGAAGTTGTCAAGTTTAGACCACCAACCATTTGCAGTGCTTTTACTTCAAACCAACCACATTTTCATTTTCAAACCAAATTAGGGGCACTCAAGGTCAGTAAAACCACACTCACAGTTTAGTAGAAATGTGTTCAGTGTTATTCACAGATCAGACTGAAAGACGTGACCCTCTCACTTCCCCCATCTTACAGAGACTGAGTGAGAATCCGGAAGTGGCAGCGCTGGTGAACGGCTGCGGCTCGCCTGCAATCCGTTTGTCTTTACATTTTTGTGTTGTTTTTTTTCGTTTTGTCTAGTTAAGTTTCTCGTTGTTAGGTTGTGTTTATGTGGGGGGGGGGGGGTGTGGGGGTTGAAACGGGGCTTGCTGTCTCTCCCTTCGGGGGAATGCGACTTTTTTGTCGTATCCTTCTTCTCTGCCTCCGTCTGTGCTGAGGCCTAATGGCGGAGCTGGCGACCTCGAGACTCCGGAGGCAGCCAGTCAGGACTTGCCCTGAGCTCGCTCCCGTGTGGGCGGTCCGGCTCGGGGCCGGAACGGCGCTCCCGTGAGGGGCTGTGGCGCTCCCGTCGGAGCGGCCCAGCCCGAGGGAGGAACGGCGCTCCCGTCGGAGCGGCCCAGCTCGAGGGAGGAACGGCACTCATGTGAGGGCGATCTGGTCCGGGGGCTGGGACGGTGCTCCGGTGGCTGGGACGGCGTTCTGGCGGCGGTGACCTGAGTCCGGGGTTGAGCCGCGGGCCAGCGGCTGCGTCCGCTGGACTGGAGGTGCGGCGGCTTCGACCACCCCGGGCCGCGGTGTTTGAGCCGGCCCGTTTGCGGGGTTCGGTGAGCCGCGGGACTGTTTGTACCATCGCCCGGTGGGGAATCGCCTCAGCGCACAGGGAGAAGAGGAGGGAAGAGACTGCAGCCCTAAGATTTTTGCCTCCACCACAGTGAGGAGGTGCTTGGAGGACTCACTGTGGTGGATGTTAATTTGTGTTTATTGTTGTTTATTATCGTATGATTGTATGTATGACCGCAGGCACGAAATTTCGTTCAGACTGACTGAGGCACAACACATTCGGGTTTTATAGTCCCTCCCCCCTCCCACCAGCAGGGGCAGCAGAGAGAATGTCAACATTTTTTAAACATTAATAACTCTTTTATGTTTCATCGATGGGAAAAATCCTCTTGCCCTGCGCAGCGGAGGGGGGCCCTGAGTAAGCTGGCCAAAAATCACAGCCGTAAGTGGCAGCGTTCTTTCTAAAATCATGAAAAAGGAAAAAAAAACAGGAAGTGGTCAAGATCTTACGTTTAGTAATATATATTGTTAAGACAGAATTGTAAAGGCTGTGTTTCTTGACTAACTTCCTGCTTACAAATGTTTGTGACCAACAGTTTTATGATGATGGCAAGACTATTGTATCAGTGACATGCAGACTTTGAATGGGACTGCTCTCACCCCAGCCACAGACTGTTTACCCTCCTCCCATCCGGGAGGCGCTACAGGTCTCTCCGTTGCCGGACCAGCAGGTCCAGGAACAGCTTCTTCCCTGCGGCTGTTACACTACTTAACTCTGCACCTTGGTGAAAGCCAGTCACCCCCCCCCCCCCAGGACACTCCTTCCCCCAGAAAAATTGCACCACTACTGCTGCATGTACATATATATATTTTACTGCTCATTATTCTATGTTTGCTCTTCTGGGTGAGATGCTAACTGCATTTTGTTGTCTCTGTACTGTACACTGCACACTGACAATAGAGATTGAATCCGAATCTGATTCTGAATCTAGAGCTGTGATTGATTTGTGTTTAAACATCATTGCTGCCATTCTGTATGAACATGTGGCTATGTTTTCAAAACAGTATTATAGATGCTGTATGTCTTCATTCATTAGAGTGATGGCCTCGGATGAGTTAAGTATCTGCTGTAAACTTGGCTTTGTATCTCCTAGCACTCTTGCTGGCTAAATGATCATATAACCATATAACAATTACAGCACGGAAACAGGCCATCTCGACCCTTCTAGTCCGTGCCGAATACATAATCTCCCCTAGTCCCATCTACCTGCGCTCAGACCATAACCCTCCATTCCCTTCCCATCCATATAACCATCCAATTTATTTTTAAATGATAAAAACGAACCTGCCTCCACCACCTTCACTGGAAGCTCATTCCACACAGCTACCACTCTCTGAGTAAAGAAGTTCCCCCTCATGTTACCCCTAAATTTCTGTCCCTTAATTCTCAAGTCATGTCCCCTTGTTTGAATCTTCCCTACTCTCAGTGGGAAAAGCTTGTCCACGTCAACTCTGTCTATCCCTCTCATCTTTAAAGACCTCTATCAAGTCCCCCCTTAACCTTCTGCACTCCAAAGAATAAAGCCCTAACTTGTCCAACCTTTCTCTGTAACTTAGTTGCTGAAACCCAGGCAACATTCTAGTAAATCTCCTCTGTACTCTCTCTATTTTGTTGACATCCTTCCTATAATTAGGCGACCAAAATTGTACACCATACTCCAGAATTGGCCTCACCAATGCCGTGTACAATTTTAACATTACATCCCAACTTCTATACTCAATGCTCTGATTTATAAAGGCCAGCACACCAAAAGCTTTCTTTACCACCCTATCTACATGAGATTCCACTTTCAGGGAACTGTGCACAGTTATTCCCAGATCCCTCTGTTCACCTACATTCTTCCATTCCTTACCATTTACCATGTACGTCCTATTTTGATTTGTCCTGCCAAGATGTAGCACCTCACACTTATCAGCATTAAACTCCATCTGCCATCTTTCAGCCCACTCTTCCAACTGGCATAAATCTCTCTGTAGACTTTGAAAATCTACTTCATTATCCACAACACCACCTATCTTAGTATCATCTGCATACTTACTAATCCAATTTACCACACCATCATCCAGATCATCGATGTACATGACAAACAACGAAGGACCCAACACAGATCCCTGTGGCACCCCACTAGTCACCTGCCTCCAACCCGATAAACAGCCATCCACCATTACCCTCTGGCTTCTCCCATTCAGCCACTGTTGAATCCATCTTGCTACTCCACCATTAATACCCAACAATTGACCCTTCTGAATCAACCTTCCATGAGGAACCTTGTCAAAGGCCTTACTAAAGTCCATATAGACAACATCCACTGCTTTACCCTCGTCAATTTCCCGAGTAACCCCTTCAAAAAATTCAAGAAGATTAGTCAAACACGACCTTCCAGGCACAAAACCATGTTGACTGTTCCTAATCAGACCCTGTTTATCCAGATGCTTATATATATTATCTCTAAGTATCCTTTCCATTAATTTGCCCACCACTGACGTCAAACTAACAGGTCTATAATTGCTAGGTTTACTCTTAGACCCCTTTTTAAACAATGGAACAACATGCGCAGTACGCCAATCCTCCGGCACTATTCCCGTTTCTAATGACATTTGAAATATTTCTGTCATAGCCCCTGCTATTTCTACACTAACTTCCCTCAACGTCCTAGGGAATATCCTGTCCGGACCTGGAGACTTATCCACTTTTATATTTTTCAAAAGTGTCAGTACTTCCTCTTCTTTGAATCTCATAGTTTCCATAGCTACTCTACTTGTTTCCCTTACCTCACATAATTCAATATCCTTCTCCTTGGAGAATACTGAAGAAAAGAAATTGTTCAATATCTCCCCCATCTCTTTTGGCTCTGCAGATAGCTGTCCACTCTGACTCTCTAATGGACCAATTTTATCCCTCGTTATCCTTTTGCTATTAATTTTGGCGGTAGAAACCCTTCGGATTTACTTTTACCTTACTTGCCAAAGCAACCTCATATCTTCTTTTAGCTTTTCTAATTTCTTTCTTAACATTCTTTTTACATTCTTTATACTCCTCAAGCACCTCATTTACTCCATTCTGCCTATAATTATTGTAGATCTCCCCCTTTTTCCGAACCAATTGTCCAATTTCCCTTGACAACCATGGCTCTTTCCAATTTTTACTATTTCCATTCAACCGAACAGGGACATAAAGATTCTGTATTCTTAAAATTTCACCTTTAAATGTCCTCCATTTCTTTTCCACATCTTTCACATAAAACAAACTGTCACAATTTACTCCTTTTAAATCCTTTCGCATCTCCTCAAAGTTAGCCTTTCTCCAATCAAAAATCTCAACCCTAGGTCCAGTTCTAACCCTCTCCATAATTATATTGAAACTAATGGTATTGTGATCACTGGACCCGAACTGTTCCCCAACGCATACCTCTGCCACCTGACCCATCTCATTTCCTAACAGGAGGTCCAGCACCGCCCCTTCTCTAGTAGGTACTTCTATGTATTGCTACAAAAAACTATCCTGCACACATTTTACAAACTCCAACCCATCCAGCCCATTTACAGAATGTGTTTCCCAGTCTATGTGTGGAAAATTGAAATCTCCCACAATCACTACCTTTGGCTTACTACTAATATCTGCTATCTCCTTACATATTTGCTCTTCCAATTCTCGCTCCCCATTTGGCGGTCTATAATACACCCCTATAAGTGTTGCTACCCCTTTCCCATTTCTCAATTCCACCCAAATAGCCTCCCTAGACAAGCCCTCTAATCTATCCTGCCAAAGCACTGCTGTAATATCTTCCCTGATAAGCAATGCAACACCTCCACCTCTTGCCCCTCCAATTCTATCACACCTGAAGCAACGAAATCCTGGAATATTTAGTTTCCAATCACAGCCCTCCTGCAACCATGTTTCACTGATCGCCACAACATCATACTTCCAGGTGTCAATCCAGGCTCTAAGCTCATCCACCTTTCTTACAATGCTCCTAGCATTAAAATATACACATTTAAGAAACCCACCCTCCCTTATTCTCTGTTTATTGTCTTTTTCTTCTCTCTCCCCTACATTTTGGGTCAGAGTGCTACCATTCTCTGCCTCTTGCCTCACACACTGACTGCTAGCTTTCCCAATTTGAGTCCCTCCCCCCAACCATACTAGTTTAAAGTCTCCCCAGTAGCCTTTGCAAATCTCCCCGCCAGGATATTGGTCCCCCTCGAGTTCAAGTGCAACCCGTCCTTTCTGTACAGGTCGCACCTTCCCCAAAAGAGGTCCCAATGATCCAGAAACTTGAATCCATACCCACTGCACCAGTCCCTCATCCACTCATTTATCCTCCACCTCGCTCCATTCCTACTCTCACTGTCGCGTGGCACAGGCAGTAATCCTGAGATTGTTACCTTTCCAGTCCTTCCCCTTAACTCTCTACCTAACTCCATAAATTCTTCTTTCAGGACCTCTTCTCTTTTTTTACCTATGTCATTGGTACCTACATGTACCACAACCTCAGGCTCCTCTCCCTCCCATTTCAGGATTTCTTGGACACGTTCAGACACATCCCTGACCCTGGCACCAGGGAGGCAAACTACCATCCGGGACTCCTGTCTGCATCCACCGAATCGCCTATCCGACCCCCTGACTATAGAGTCCCCTATTACAATTGCCCTCCCCTTCTTTTCCTTACCCTTCTGAGCAACAGGACCGGTCTTTGTGCCAGAGGCCCGGCCGCTGTCGCTGCCCCCAGGTTGGCTGTCTCCCCCACCCTTACTCAAGCATGAGTACTTATTTTCAAGGTGTATAGCCACCGGGGTACTCACCAGTCCCTGCCTCTGCCCGTTGCCCTTCCTAACTGTGACCCAGTTTTCTGTCTCCCGTGGCCTTGGAGTGACCACCTCCCTGTAACTCCTTTCTATGACCTCCTCGCTCTCCCTGAGCAGACAGAGGTCATCGAGTTGCTGTTCCAGGTTCCTGACACGGTCCCTTAGGAGCCCCATCTCGATGCACCTTGCGCAGATGTGGACGTCTGGAGGGCACTCAGACTCCATGACCTCCCACATCTGACATCTAGAACAGTAAACTGCCCTGGCCCTCATTCTCCCCCTTATCCAAATACAATAAAGCCTTACCCGGGATACAAGCCAATCAGCTGCTTCCTCTAGTCCGTTCGACCAACAGAGGCTTCCACCAGCCCCCTTAATTTGAAGTGTGATCTGCGAATGGAGCGTTGAAGATTTCGGTTCCTCCTCCCTCTGTAACAGCTCCTGGGCCTCTGTTGAAACAAGCTGTTGAAACAAGCCCCGCGATGGGTTTTACACTCACCACACGGAGGTCACTCCTCCCTCTGTAACGGCTCCTGGGCCTTAACTCCTAGAATCCTTAACCCAAAAGCAGAAATGTAAACCCGGGGGTTGCACCCAATCAGCTGCTTCCTCTGGTCCTCTTCCACCCATCAGAGGCTTCCACCAGAATCCTTCTCTGGAAGTGAGATGGAATATTGCAGATTTGGGTAACTCCTCCTCGCACCAACGGCTCCGCGGGCCCCTGTAGAAGCAAGCCCCGCGCTGTTTTTATACTCACAGCTCCAGGTAACTCCTCCTCGCACCAACGGCTCCCCAGGCCTCTGTAGAAGCAAGCCCCGCGCTGTTTTTACACTCACAGCTCCAGGTAACTCCTCCTCGCACCAACGGCTCCGCGGGCCCCTGTAGAAGCAAGCCCCGCGCTGTTTTTACACTCACAGCTCCAGGTAACTCCTCCTCGCACCAACGGCTCCGAGTCGCATCCTCGCCTCCCACCTCGCGGCCTACCAGCTGGATCGGAGCGGCCTTTCCTGCCGGGGACCGGGAACTGGACCAGAGCTGCAACAGCGGCGGCGCAGCGCTGGATTCACCGCGGAGCGGGCGATGCCTACCTTGGTCGCCGTTTGGAGCTCCGGAGCGTTGGGTCGCTGCTCCAACATCGTGGAGCTGCGGTTTGGGAGAGCTTCCAACGCGGGAGGCGCTGACCGTCATCACGGAGTCCTGGGGCCCTTTGCCGAGGGCCGCCAGCGTTGCATCTCCGCCCAGCGCGGCCTGCGGACTTTGGGAGCGGCCAACTCCGGTGGAGCAGCAGGACACCAGACACCTGTGGCAGGGGCTACGGATTGTAACCAACTACCGGAGCACCCCTCCCTCATCCGCAAGTGCCGGCACCTCCCTAGCTGACGACCTGAACTCCTTTTACGCTCGTTTCGAGAGGGGCAACACCACCCCAGGTCCGCCGACTATCGACAATACCGCCAGCGGGCTGGCTACCGAAGCTGAAGGGAGGAATGTGCACACATTCCCGCTGTCCGAGCACGACGTGAGGAGGGCTCTGACATGGGTGAACACGAGGAAAGCTGCAGGCCCCGATGGCATCTCGGGGTGAGTACTCAAGTCCTGTGCTACGCAGCTAGCTCCAGTGCTCACTACATTGTTCAACCTCTCCCTGGACAAGTCCGTGGTCCCTGCCTGCTTCAAAAAATCCATCATTGTACCGGTACCAAAAAATGCCTCCCCAGCCTGTCTGAATGACTACCGTCCGGTGGCCCTTACCTCTGTAGTCATGAAATGCTTTGAGAGGCTGGTGAAGAATCACATCTGCGCCTTCCTCCCTCGCAACATGGATCCGTTGCAGTTCGCATACCGTCCGAACAGGTCCACGGACGATGCGGTCTCCCAGGTCTTGCACACCGCTCTCTCCCATCTGGACAGCCAGAAGGGGGGCTACGTGAGGATGCTGTTCATAGACTACAATTCAGCCTTCAACACGATAGTCCCCACCAGACTGGCAGGGAAGCTAATGAAATTGGGGCTCAACACCTCCCTGTGTGCCTGGGTCCTGGACTTTCTCACCGCCAGGCCCCAGGTAGTCAAGATGGGAGGGAATACATCGGAGTCCCTCACCCTGAGCACAGGATCGCCCCAGGGTTGCGTCCTCAGCCCCCTATTGTACTCCCTGTACACACATGACTGTGTGGCTAGGTTCAGCTCCAACTCAATAATTAAGTTTGCTGATGACACTGTGGTGGTGGGCCTGATCTCAGACAACGATGAGAAGGCCTACCGGGAGGAGGTGGCTGATCTAGCACTCTGGTGCCAGGATAACAGCCTCCTCTTGAACATCAAAAAAACGAAGGAGCTGATCATGGACTTTAGGAGGGCACATCATCCGAGGACGTACACTCCATTGAGGATAAATGGGGATCCTGTGGATAGGGTGAACTGTTTTAAATATCTGGGAGTCCACATCTCCGAGGATATGACATGGGCATCACACGCCTCAGCACTCGTGAGTAAGGCAAGGCAGCGCCTTTACCACCTCAGGCAATTGAGGAAATTCAGAGTGTCTCTGAGGATCCTCCAGTGCTTCTACGCAGCGGCGGTGGAAAGCATCTTGTCCGGGAACATTACCATCTGGTTTGGGAATTGCTCTGCCAAGGACAAGAAGGATCTGCAGAGAGTAGTGCGTTCGGCCGAACACACTATGGGAACTTCACTCACCCCCCTGCAGGAACTATACAACAGGAGGTGCAACTCCAGAGCCAACAATATCATGGGAGACCCCTTCCACCCCTGCAACGGACTGTTCCAGCTGCTACAGTCAGGCAAACGCCTCCGTTGCCATGCAGTGAGAACGGAGAGGTTGAGAAGGAGTTTCTTCCCAGAGGCCATTCGGACTGTAAACGCCTATCTCACCAGGGACTAACTCTACTGAACGTTTTTCCTTCCATTATTTATTATGTAAAAGAATATGTGTGTTATGATTGTGTTTATAGTTTGTTTGGTTGTTTTGTTGTTTGTCTTTTTGCACAAAAGTCTGCGAGCATTGCCACTTTCATTTCACTGCACATCTCGTATGTGTATGTGACAAATAAACTTGACTTGACTTGACTCTGATGTCCAGGCCGCTGAGGACGTCCCCAGCCCCGACGTTGGACTTACATCACCCCGGCGAGCAGGCCTGAACATCGGGCCGCCCGTAGCGGCGACTACGGAGGGCTCGGGGAGGTCCCGACCACGGGTGAACATTGGGGAACATTAGAGGAAGAGACTGACTTTGGCGCCCTCCCTCACAGTGAGAAACCTTGATTCTGCTATGTGGGGATGTTTTTATGTTGAATTCTATCGTGTGTTGTGTATTTTATTGTATGACTGTATGGCGATCACATTTCACTGTGCCATCTGGCACATGTGACAAATAAATGTATCTTGTACCTTGTACATCTGGAGTATAGTGCGCAGTTTATGCCTCCTAATTCGAGCAAGAACATCCTTGCTATTGAGGCAGTGCAGCCTTGGTTCATAGAAACATAGAAACATAGAAATTAGGTGCAGGAGTAGGCCATTCGGCCCTTTGAGCCTGCACCACCATTCAAAATGATCATGGCTGATCATCCAACTCAGTATCCCGTACCTGCCTTCTCTCCATACCCTTTGATCCCCTTAGCCACAAGGGCCACATCTAACTCCCTCTTAAATATAGCCAATGAACTGGCCTCGACTACCCTCTGTGGCAGAGAGTTCCAGAGATTCACCACTCTCTGTGTGAAAAAAGTTATTCTCATCTCGGTTTTAAAGGATTTCCCCCTTATCCTTAAGCTGTGACCCCTTGTCCTGGACTTCCCCAACATCGGGAGCAATCTTCCTGCATCTAGCCTGTCCAACCCCTTAAGAATTTTGTAAGTTTCTATAAGATCCCCTCTCAATCTCCTAAATTCTAGAGAGTATAAACCAAGTCTATCCAGTCTTTCTTCATAAGACAGTCCTGACATCCCAGGAATCAGTCTGGTGAACCTTCTCTGCACTCCCTCTATGGCAATAATGTCCTTCCTCAGATTTGGAGACCAAAACTGTACACAATACTCCAGGTGTGGTCTCACCAAGACCCTGTACAACTGCAGTAGAACCTCCCTGCTCCTATACTCAAATCCTTTTGCTATGAGTTCACGAGCTTAATCCCCGGCGTGGCGGGGACTGTCATAGGAGGAAAGATTGGAAAGACTGGGCATCCATTCATTGGAATTTAGAAGGATGAGGGGGAATCTTATAGAAATGTATAAAATGATAAAAGGACTTGACAAGCTAGATGCAGGAAAAATGTTCCCAATGTTGGAGGAGTCCAGAACCAGGGACACAGTCTAAGAATAAAGAGGCCATTTAAAGGGCCTGTCCCAATTAGCAATTTTATCGTCGACTACAGGAGGCGAGGCTGTCGCCAGATGGTCGCGGGGTGACGCCTGTATGGTCCAGGCATGAGACTGGGAAAAAATGAAAAAAGAGGAAGATGGCTGATTATCCACAATCAGCACCCTGTTTATGCAGAGAATCTTTGATAATTACACCTTGAAATTACACCATTTCCTTGCTTGTGCAATGTAGGTTTACAAGGTTAATTCCCGGGATGGCGGGACTGTCATATACTGAGAGAATGGAGCAGCTGGGCTTGTATATAATCTGGAGTTTAGAAGGATGAGAGGGCATCTCATTGAAACATATAAGATTATTAAAGGTTTGGACACGCTAGGGGCAGGAAACATTTCCTATGTTGGGGGAGTCCAGAACATAGTTCACAGTTTAAGAATAAGGGATAAGCCATTTAGAACGGAGATGAGGAAACACTTTTTCTCACAGAGAGTGGTGAGTCTGTGGAATTCTCTGCCTCAGAGGGCGGTGGAGGCCGGTTCTCTGGATGCTTTCAAGAGAGAGCTAGATAGGGCTCTTAAAGATAGCGGAGTCAGGGGATATGGGGAGAAGGCAGGGACGGAGTACTGATTGTGGATGATCAGCCATGATCATATTGAATGGCGGTGCTGGCTCGAAGGGCCGAATGGCCTCCTCCTGCACCTGTTGTCTATAATTGTAATTTTTGGAAATGATACCTTACAATAACACATTTTACCTGTTTGAATCAGGTAAAAAAGCTCCAACACACACAGGGGTCGTATAAATGTCAACCTTGATTAATGATAATTGCTTCTGGCCAAGCTCCAGGGCCTCTTTATGGCTATGTGTTTCCTTACTAACAGCGTTACACAGTTACAAATCTAATGTTGTGGACCCCAATCAGTATTATCTCAGAACAAAGTTACTTTCCGAGATATATATAAACCAAAGATCTTATAGCTTCGCTATAAGATCTTTGATATAAACATAAGAGTTCCAACTTATACAAAGGTCACATAACTATCACCCAATTGCCTTTAAATGTCTTATCCCTTATCTCTAATTAAACCGAGCAAAAGACCACAACATCCATTATTATTGTCAGAGGCACCTTGCTCAGAGGCGCCTTGCTGTCTAAGACATGTATAAACAGCTTTAGAGTCATGTCGTTACAGCAATTCACAGGAATGTGAATAGGTCGGTGGGGGCGCTGCACTGGCGGCAGCCCTGTCAGCAGCGCGTTAGTTTTTTCAACTTTTTTAATTTTTTTGGTATGTTTTGAAGTATGTTTTTAATGTTCTTTCGTGTGTTTTGTGTGGGGGGTGGTGTGGGGGGGTGAGGGGGAAACCGTTTCGGTCGCCTCCTCCAAGGAGAGGCGACTTTTTCCAGGTCGCCTCCCCCGTGGCCTAACAGCGAGGATCGGCGCGGCCTTTCCCAGAGACGCGCCCGGGGCTCGGGGCTCCGGCGGCGGGTGCAGCGTGGACTGTCAGCACGGAGCTGGGGCTCGCTGGAGGGGAGCGCTCCGTTCCGTTGGCCCGCAGCAGACGGCAGCCTGAAGCCGCGGTCTGCACAGCTCCAGTTGGCGCGGCGTCTACAGCCCGGGATCCCTCGTGGGGGACCCGGGGGGAAGAAGAAGCTTCCACCGCCGGCCCGCGGCCAACTTCTACCGCGGGTCCGGTATGGACTTAACATCACCCGTGGAGGGGAGCTTCGACCGCTGGCCCTGCAGACTGCGGTGCTTATGGCTGCGACGTGGAGGGAACTTTAAATCTTTGGCCGCCGGCCTACACCAACTAAAAGCCGCGGTCTCCGGTGGGGATGAGCCGACTCTGGACTTACCTGGACTTGTACCTTGTCCTTACCATCTGGACGCCCGCAGCGACTGCTGCAGAGGGTTGAGGTCCCGACCACGGGGGAAAATGGAGGAGGACTGGCCAAATTGTGTGCCTTCCACCACAGTGATGAATGCTGTGGTGGATGTTTATGTTAAAATTTTATTGTGTTTTAGTGTGTGCCCTTTATCATTGTATCGCTGCTGACATATCATTTCACTTGCACTTTTTGTGCAATGTGACAAATAAACCGTTGTGTGTTGTGTGTGAATGTGACATCGAGAATGTGACCTTGAGAAAGGGGCTCCCTGAAAACAACTTTTAAGATACAACTTATTTTCAATACAAGATACATTTAATATGCTCCAACACCAACACCAATACCCGGAGTGCGGCCTTGCATCACCCGGCGCGGTTTTAATGGCCGCAGGACACTTACCATCGCCCGCCGGGGGCTTTGACTCTGACTTCGGGAGGAGAATGAGGAGTGCAGGGGAGAGATAAGACTTTGCCTTCCATCAATGTGAGGAGATTCACTGTGATGGATGTTTGTGTAAATTGTGTTGTGTCTTGGTTCTTTTTCTTGTGTGTATGATTGCAGAAACCAAATTTCATTTGAACCTCAACAAATAAATTGTAGCATTGTATTGTATCATATGAATGATAATATATACTATACAGAATCCCATTAAGTCTTTTCCCCTTCACCTTGAACCTATGGTCCTCGATTCTGGTCCTCGATTCCTACTCTGGGCAGAGTCCCAGCCTACTCAACCTCTCCCTGTTGCTCACACCCTCTAGTATTAGCAACATCTTGGTAAAACTTGACAATAACTTTCCTATAAATATATATACCTGTATATATATATATACTGTATACACACACACACACACACACTTCTCGAGGATTGTTCTAATTTATGTTGACACGAAGCTTCTCTCAGCCGGTAATTATTTTTTATTCAAATTTTGTGGAATTTTGGAAACATTTGACTTTAATATCTCATCTTAAAATTAATGTTTTTGTCTGAAATATTGACAATGAATTCATTGCTGTTGCAGGCTCTGCAGCACAAGGCATTCTTGGGCCACCCACATATGGGACTGATGGTGTAAAGGTTTGTTTTTACTTCAAACAGATAACAACACAAAAATTAGTGATAAAGCATTAAAATCTTTATTTCGCCAGGTGGACGTGGCAGTAAACTCTTACAGTATGTAAAATATAGACTATAGGTTCACTCTATCCCCACACAGAGGTAATGTTCAATCAGATATATTTATACCCCAATAATCAGCAATTCAGCAATACTTTATCTTACAAAGCATTGCACAGCATCTTGCCTGTTAAGATTGACAGGTTCTTCCGAGAGAGGAAAGGTTAGCCCATATATGGTTATATTGAAGAAGCTGTATAACTGCAGATCAAGCACTTGATTTTTTTTTTTTACCTTATTGACGCACATTATAATCTTATAGAGTAAAGAGTACAAAATGTCTGAACATCCTCCTGATGTTTATATCATAAAGGGAAAATATTCATGTAGTTGTGCTGTTATCTCACTAGAGTTATGGAAAAATGGCAAAAACATATTTTAGTTATAGTGCTGTAGCTTTGCTAGTGTAATAGGAAAAAGGTGAAAGCATCCACTTTATTGCTTCTAAATCTACAGCTGAATCCATTTTGTAACTTTTAAATCTATAAACTTTCTCAATGGGACCACAACACCAGCAGGCTCACCAGGTATCTAATGTTGTAATACTTTTGGTGAATTGGACTTGAAATTCTTTTGTCACACACAGCTTGTGAAAAGTTTTAATTTGTTTGCCTTCCAATAGACAATAGAAGAGCTCCGACTACCGGCCTGTAGAATGTCCGTAGTGAGTCCGTAGGAGGCTGTAGGAGTCCGTAGATATTTCATAGCGGTTCGTAATGCCAGCCATAGGTGCTCGCAGCGTCAGGGAAGTCGGGACGTTTTTTCAGCATGCTGAAAAATGTCCACGAGTAAAAAAAATAGCCCCGAGTACCTAGGGCTGGCATCGCCGAGTTTGAATCAAGGAGAAAACTCAGGAGAATTTGTGAGTAACTCGGGAAAGTGTGACAGGCACGTAAGGGTTTGCACCAGCTAGAGGTGCGAAACATGTTCCCAATGTTGGGGAGTCCAGAACCAGTGGCCACAGTTTAAGAATAAGGGGTAAGCCATTTAGAATGGAGATGAGGAAGTAATTTTTCACACAGAGTTGTGAGTCTGTGGAATTCTCTGCCTCAGAGGGCGGTGGAGGCCGGTTCACTGGATGCTTTCAAGAGAGAGCTAGATAAGGCTCTTAAAGATAGCGGAGTCAGGGGATATGGGGAGAAGGCAGGAACGGGGTACTGATTGTGTATGATCAGTCATGATCACATTGAATGGCGGTGCTGGCACGAATGGCCTCCTCCTGCACCTATTGTCTATAATTGTTTACTCTTAATTTATATTGTAATTTTTGGAAATGATACCTTACAATAACACATTTGAATCGGGTAAAAAAAGAACATTGTAGTTAGTGACTGTGACACACAGACTCTTGAATGCTGTGTTCAAGAAGGAACTGCAGATGCTGGAAAATCGAAGGTACACAAAATTGCTGGAGAAACTCAGCGGGTGCAGCAACATCTATGGAGCGAAGGAAATAGGCGACGTTTCGGGCCGAAACCCTTCTTCAGACTCTTGAATGCTTTTGTTTTTCAAATGAAACAGTTCTTTATTTTAACACTGTAAGAAGTCATATTCTAGATGGATGCAATGTATTCCCGTTATCTTTCATGGGTTTGACAAGTCTTGATACAGACTCCCTTCTTGCACAACATGTGCATCTAACATAGAGGGGGGGGGGCAGACGTCGTGACGCTGGAGGAGAGGGACAGACGTCGTGACGCTGGGGAGAGGGGCAGACGTCGTGACGCTGGAGAGCAAAGATCCTATAGCGGATCTACGCTGGAGAGGGGCAGACGTCGCTGGGGAGAGGGGCAGACGTTGTGACGCTGTAGAGGGGCAGACGTCGTGACGTTAAAGCGGGCAGAGAGCGCGGAGACAGACGACGGTGAGCATCGCAAAATGGTCCCAAGAAGATGGAAGGTGCTGCCCGGGAGCGAGGCCCAACCCCCACCCAGCAGGCAGGTTAAACCTGAGGAGGGCCTGGAGATTAAGGCCCAGGAGATTGGGGTCAAGAAAGAGGACATTGTGGTGGAGGAGGAGGTGCAGGCCCCGGAGATTGAGGTCAAGGAGGAGATTGAGGAGGAGGAGGTGCAGGCCCCGGAGATTGAGGTCAAGGAGGAGATTGAGGAGGAGGAGGAGGCAGAGGCAGAGGCCCCGGAGATTGAGGTGGAGGTGGAGGAGGAGGAGGAGGAGGTGCAGGCCCCGGAGATTGAGGTGGAGGTGGAGGAGGATGAGGGCCTGGAGGAGACCATGGAGGTGTGTCGTGTCCACACCACTACCCCACCCTGGATTAAGGTACTCAAGGCCACAGATGCTGGTGCTGACCCAGGCCCAGGCCATGCACAGGACACTGCTGCCTCAATTGTGATGAAGAAGGTGAGGAGACGCGTTACACCACCGTATGACTTCAGCAGGGAACAAGAGAGGGAGAAGGTAGATTGGTATGGGGCAAACCCTGAGCCACAATCCAATCTCTGTATCATAATCCACAAACATCCACTCTCAAGATAATCTAATTCATTATTTTTTACACAATCACGCCATAAGAACATCTAAATTATCTATATTTTGTGTTATTGTCTATCCATGATGACAATAACACTTTCCCACTTTCACAACCTAATTCACGACCTTTTTTACTCGTGGACATTTTTCATCATGTTGAAAAAACGCCCCGACCTACTTGATGCCACGAGTACGTACGACAGGTATGTGTGGTCAGGGGAGGCAGAACCTCACCTGTCATACTCCCAATGAAAATAGCTGATAAGAAAAGTAAATAAAATTAAAAATAATATAAATATAAAGATTTTTCCACTGATCTGTGTTATCAATGTCATTTCTATATGAATCTAATCATTTTTTATAGTCAAAATCGCCAAAAACTAGAAGCAGAATCAATCCACAGTTGATAATATTAATAATGTACGACTGATATACATAAAATGTTTTTACCATAATATGTGTTTTCTTCTAATAAAAATATATTTTTAAATCGCCAAATTTGCGCAGCTCCGCTGCAAATACATTGAGAGATGAGGCAGCGACGAGCAGAGCTCCCCTCTGATTGCGCAACCCCTCAGAAACTGCATGGAGCGCGGGAAATAAGCATGTGCCTGTTACTATCTCTATGTATGTCACCAATGTAATATTTGTAAAATTCTTCATTACATGCCTCGCCTTCCATAGTCCAGGTAGTTTATTTCACATATAAATATATTAAATTTGTGCTCGCTGGTCTCATCATAAAACTGCAATGAAAAAGCACCAGGGGAGGCAGGGATCACATCTGCCTCACAAGGGGGCGTGTCTTGAGCCTAGTGAAGGAGGAGCGAGCCTCAATTACGTAGGCTCAGCCCACGTAATTGGCGCTGCCTCCCGCTCCCTCCACGTTAGCTAGCTTCTGCAGAGGCGGAGCAGCACTGGATTCCACCGCAGGCGGCGCCGACGTTCCAGCCGCGGGCGGCGTTGACCGTAACATCGTGGGGGTCGCCAGTTTTGACTCACGGCCCAGCTCGGCCTGTGGACTTCGGAAGGTGCGGTCTCCGGTAGGGAAGTGGCTGATTCGGAGTCTCTGGGCCGTAGTGACGACTGCAGAGGCCTCAATAGGCCCCGACCAGTTCACTTTCAAAGTTCAGTCCGCTACCTCTGCTCACCCGTGGTCGGGGCCTGTTCAACTTTGGTGTCTTCCCTCACAGTGGGAAACGTTGATTCCGCTGTGGGGGGGACGTTTTTATGTTTAATATTAAATTCTAAAGTGTTGTGTTTATCTTTTTGTGTGTGCTGCATTGATAAGGCTAAATTATGTTAATAATATAAGAAATATATTAAATGGATTTCTGGGCTAGATTGATACAGAAAGACAAGCCCAGACTTCTCCAAGGTTGCTGTGTATTGAGATAATGACCGATGACTTTGAAATGCGTCTACCATTTGACAAGGGAGGAAGTGTTTAAGAAGGAACTGCAGATGCTGGAAAATCGAAGGTACACAAAAATGCTGGAGAAACTCAGCTGCATCTATGGAGCGAAGGAAATAGGCAACGTTTCAGGCCGAAACCCTTCAAGCCCAGATTAATCCCAGAAAAGGGGTATTGAGATAATGTCCGATGCCTTTGATATGTAAGTCCTTGTGCCAATGTCCGATGTCTTTGATATGTAAGTGCCTTGTGCCACATGACAAGATGCCTTTGATACAACTGATGATTGACGAGACAAACTCAGACGCATCCTGTAGTAATGTGTGTTCTCTGTACGTCTGACCATAATGTCTTTGGAATGTGCTTAGGTGACAATAGAACTGTATATAATACCATGTAATTCTGTGTTCAGGGAAGTGGAGAGAGGACAGCCAAGGGTCTGTGTTGCTCCCTTGGCTGGGGGCTTTTCCTTGCCACTTCCATCGGCTGATAATTAGTAAAGTTAGAAAAGCGGCTGCAAAAATGGAAGACAATAGACAATAAGTGCAGGAGGAGGCCATTTGGCCCTTCGAGCCAGCACCGCCATTCAATGTGATCATGGCTGATCATCCACAATCAGTACCCCGTTCCTGCCTTCTCCCCATATCCCCTGACTCCGCTATTTTTAAGCCCACCTAGCTCTCTCTTGAAAGCATCCAGTGAACCTGCCTCCACCGCCCTCTGAAGCAGAGAATTCCACAGACTTACCACTCTCTGTGAGAAAAAGTGTTTCCTCGTCTCCGTTCTAAATGGCTTACCCCTTATTCTTAAACTGTGGCCCCTGGTTCTGGACTCCCCCATCATCGGGAACATGTTTCCTGTCTCTAGCGTGTCCAAACCCTTAACAATCTTATAGACATAGAAACATAGAAAATAGGTGCAGGAGTAGGCCATTCGGCCCTTCGAGCCTGCACCGCCATTCAATATGATCATGGCTGATCATCCAACTCAGTATCCCATACCTGCCTTCTCTCCATACCCCCTGATCCCTTTAGCCACAAGAGCCATATCTAACTCCCTCTTAAATATAGCCAAAGAACTGGCCTCAACTATCTTCTGTGGCAGAGAATTCTGTTTCAATGAGATCCATATCCTTTTAATAAGATGTTATATCTAACCGTAAACAATTCTCAAAATTGGACTTTCAATCAAAACAGGGAGTAATAAACACTGGAAGACCAATGCCTGAACTTAAGGACCTACTTCAAACGAAGGGGCAGAAAACAATACGTTCGTTTCAAATGGAGTGGTACCAACGGAAAGACTGGCTGTGTGGCTGTGCTGTGAAGAATCGCCTTTACTGCTTTCCCTGCCTTCTGTTTTCCACTACCGACAACGTTTGGACTAACGCGGGATTCTGCGACTTGAAGAATCTGCCAAGGAGCCTCAAAAAACACGAACAATCGACAGCTCACATTCAGAGCCAAATTGCTTTAAAAACCTTTGGAACGTCAAGGATAGATCTGGCTTTGAATGAGCAGCGGAGATTAAATATCAGCACCCACAATGCGAAGGTAAAGGAAAACCGTGAGATTTTAAAAGACCTTATTAATGCGACCTGCTTCCTGGCCAAACAGGAATTAGCATTTCGTGGTCGCGATGAGAGTGCAAGCTCTTCCAATCGTGGCAACTACGAGGAGCTACTACACGCTTTTGCTGAGAAAGATGAAAAGTTAGCTAGACATTTGGAGACATCCACTGTGTTTTCTGCCTTATCAAACGGGATACAGAACGATTTAATCGAAGCAGTCGGCGACGTCATTCGAAATGATATCAAAGAGGAGATTAATGCAGCCCCATTTGTTGCAGTCGAAGTGGACGAGACGACAGGTGTCACAAACAAACCCCAGGTCTCTGTAGTTTTGCGTTATGTGGCTAAAAGTCAGGCGACTTGCGAAGTGAGGGAGGCGTTCGTGGGATTTGATGATGTGAGTGAGGACAGACGAGCAGCGGCTATTGCCGATTATGTTTTGGGAGTGTTGGGGAAATACAATTGCGTTGAAAAGCTGGTAGCTCAGACTTACGACGGAGCCTCTGTGATGGCATCAGAGCTTAATGGGGTGCAGGCCAAGATTAATGAAAGGGTACCTGAAGCCACCTTTACCCATTGCTACGCACACAAATTGAACCTGGTGCTCTCGCATTCAGCAAGATGTATGCCTGAGTGTAAAGCGTTTTTTAAGACAGTTGAGGGACTTGCGACGTTTTTCAATAAGTCGACCGAGCGGGCCCACCTACTGGATGATGTTGTGAAGCGGCGTTTACCAAGAGCAGAGCCCATCAGATGGAGCACACATTCCAGACTAGTGCAGACGGTCAGCATGTACCAATCTGATCTGCGTGCTGCGTTCCAGATTATTGGCGAGAATCCCGATGGTTGGGACAATGACACCCTGATGCTGGCCGCCGGATATGATCTCTGGCTGTCAAAAGCATCGACCTGCTTCTTCGTCACGGCGTACGAGGGCATTTTCAACGAAACCGACGCACTCTTCCGTGTGCTGCAGAATAAAGTAATGGACACTGGATTCTGCTGTGCGCGGATCCGAGACACAATGGGAGTTGTGGAACACCGGAGACAAGAGTTTGACAGTTTCTACGATCGATTCGAGCAGAAATGCATCACACTTGGCCTGACAGACAACGTCCGAAGTAAACAGCTGATCAGAGACGAGAGGAAAATAATGTTTTATAACATTCTGGACAACATCAGCGTTCAAATGAAAGCCAGGTTTGATCATTTCGGTGAGCTGGCTTTCATTGGTTTGGTCAACTGCACGAAATTTTATGAAATGTCACAACATTTCGATGACACCAAACTGCAGAGCCTATCAACATATGCAAGGTACTTTGACGTTGTTAGACTAAAGGCTGATCTTATCGGACTGTATAGTTCACAAATGGTGAGGGAAGAATGCAAATCACCCGGACAGCTCCTCGGCTTCTTGGCCCAGAATGATCTGATGCTGACTGTTCCCGAGGCGACAAAGTTACTCCAGCTGGTGCTCACTATACCAGCTACAACAGCGTCCGTTGAAAGGTCCTTCTCTGCTTTGAAACGACTCAAAACATACAGTCGGAATCGGACTGACCAAGGTCGACTTTCATCCATGGCAATCATTTCGATTGAGAGGGAGAGACTTTCAAAACTAAAAGAAAATAAAGAGGACTTCTGCAACAAAGTTACTGACATCTTTGTCCAGAGGGATAGGCGAATGGACTTCATTTACAAGTAACGGTAAGACCATGCAAGATTTATTTTCATTTGTGTCGAATGAGTATTTATTTGTTTTATTATTTATTTCGAACAGAATAAAATAATAAAAAGCAAGTGTGAAACAGCATAGAGTGATTTCACGAAAGGTCACTGGAGCGTAGATCCGCACCCACGTGACCGAAAATCTCAACTGGAGTACATGTTATACATCGGTACATGTTAGTGAATGGGGAAAACACGCACTTTCCCACCCGTTAAAAACATGGAAAACGGCCGATATTTGAGCTGAAATTTCCTGTGCTAGTCGGGGTGACCGTGAAGCACAGCGACCTAAATTTTCAGGCAAAAAAAAGGATAGAAAGTAAGGTAATTACAAAAGGGAACTGAAGGTGGAAAAACAGCGGAAGTGAACAGCAGACATTTGCCGTGGAGATTTAAAGATCCAAAATATCGGGAATTATCGGGTGTGCTCGCTGAATTTCATCAAAAGTAAGTTAATAATGCCTTACTTTTGATGAAATTCTAGCACAGAAAATTTCAGCTCAAATATCGGCCGTTTTCCATGTTTTTAACGGGTGGGAAAGTGCGTGTTTTCCCCATTCACTAACATGTACCGATGTATAACATGTACTCCAGTTGAGATTTTCGGTCACGTGGGTGCGGATCTACGCTCCAGTGACCTTTCGTGAAATCACCCTATACAAAACACAAAACAAGAATATTTATAAAGTGTCATAAACAATATCTATAAATAAATGAAATCGTATGTGTCCAAAAAGGAGCAGGATGAAGCCAAAGCTTATTAATTCCCACCCCTTATTCAACTGCGTGTAATTATCTTATACACATTTAGCAGCTATATGTACACCATATGTACACCAGCCACTATTTGTACACCAAATTATTTACATTTATACACTAATCAATTATTTACAAAGCCATACAAAAAAGAAAAAAAGAAAAAGAAAAGAAAAGAATGAATAGTGGAACTGCATTTGCCTATAAAACGTGAATCGAATACGTTACTTACCTGTATGCGTGTGTAGTACAGAATGCTGATATGAAATATGAAACATACGGTTGCCTATCCAATAGTCATTGTGCAACCTGCCAATTGGATGGTGGATTTAAGCTACCTCTATCGGGTTCATATGTGTGTAAATCTGGCTCAGATACTAGCCATTGACCTCACCGCACGTCACTGGATCTTATTGAAACATATAAGATTGTTAATGGTTAGGTAGAGGCAGGAAACATGTTCCCGATGTTGGGGGAGTCCAGAACCAGGGGCCATAGTTGAAGAATAAGGGGTAAGCCATTTAGAATGAAGACGAGGAAACACTTTTTCTCACAGAGAGTTGTGAGTCTGTGGAATTCTCCGCCTCAGAGGGCGGTGGAGGCAGGTTCTCTGGATGCTTTCAAGAGAGAGCTCGATAGGGCTCTTAAAGATAGCGGAGTCAGGGGATATGGAGAGATGGCAGGAACGGGGTACTGATTGGGGTTGATCAGCCATGATCACATTGAGTGGTGGTGCTGGCTCGAAGGGCCGAATGGCCTACCGCTGCACCTATTGTGTATTGTCAAAATATATTTTTTTATAAAACTGCAAATAAAAACTTGTTTCTACTTAATGCTGTTCAGTGTTTTTTTTTTCTTTCATTTTTCAGATCCCTCTGAAGAAGAAATGCAGAATTGTCAATCCAAATGCTCAGCCTGGCAAAGCTAGAGCTCACCTTGAAGTGAATTTCTCTGTCCTGCCCGAGTCTAAGAGGGATCTTAAACATGGGCACATCTTGTACTTGTACACCTCGTTTGGTAAAAGTCTGTCTGAAACTGGGAGACAGCTGAGATCACATTTCTCTTTGTCAGATGCAGAAGGCTAGTCATTTGTTCCTGTTATCACATGGGCGATGAATTCCGTTAGGCCGACTTTGCGTAAGTTAAGTTATATCCACAGTCCCAAGCAACGTGGAAAATTTATGAAAATTTGTGATGAAACTTTTAAACTTCCAGAAGGCAGTCAACACATTTCTGTAGATGACATTCCACCGCCTGGTGCTCAAGATCCTGAATCCTTGACATCTGCCGAAAGCCAAGTGCCCATATTTCAAGACACTGAGGACATGGGCGATGACAGTTATGGTCTGCATCCTCCACTGAATCAAGCAACGCCAACAACAGCTGCTGCCTCTCCTGAACCAATGCTATCGACATCTAGTGTTTCAACAAGATGTAGCAGAGAACTTCTAAGTCTTGCACTAAGGGAACAGAAAATGAAGAAAAGACTAAACTTTCTGTCCACATCCAAGGTCGCTCTAACACGAAAGTATCGCACACAGATCAGTGAACTTAGGGCACAGTTGAAAACTCCTAAACATGTAGTTAATCAAGCCTTAAAGAGAAAGCAAAACCAAATAGATTTGAAGGACAGAAAGATTCAGGAACTCAAAACCAAATTAGGTGGGACTACCTTGGCACGAGAGCTTGCTGAAACCAAGGCAGAGTTTTTGAAACTTAAAAAAGCACACAGACCATTGCTCAAGTTTCGTGGCAGTAAGGGAAAGGGGGAAACTGTTTCAATTCACCAGTACAGAAAAGTTCAGGAAAAACTAAAGGACAGGGAAGAGGATGCGAAACGCCTCAAATTTGACAATCTTGTCCTCAAAGAAGCAATTGATACTCTGGAGGCTGCCAGTATTGTCAAGTCAAAGGTGGACCAGAAGACTTACTCCTCCACAACAAGGGTACATGTGTTTGACTGTGTATTGTAAACAAAACTCCCGCAGCAAACATTCCAATCCTGATGAGCCAGTTCTACAAGCGAAGTGGACTTGATCTGGATCTGGTCCTCAATGATGAAGAGATGGGGCCTTGTGGACAGCGAGCGCCTCCTGCGAGTGTGGGGACCCAACACAGACAGTGGAGCACACAGTCACCAGTTGCCCCAAACACCGGCCACAGAATGGTGAACGAGGTCTGGTTGACCTGGACGATGACACGTTGGCCCGGCTCGCCTCAACGGAACTGCAGGTCTAAAAGACACACGACAGAAGAAGAAGAAGTGTTGCTCAACGGAGTGCAGTTGAACTTATGGCCTGAGAATTGGGAGGTGTTGCTGAGTTACAGACAGCAAAGATGCTCCTCGCAACAAAGGGTTTGTCTGTTGGCTTTGATGCAACCACCCACATTAACAGTGTAGACTTCACCACCACAAATGAGTGTCTTTCTGCAACAGTTGATGAATTGGTTGGTTGGACTGCTGAGGACTATGCACAACATATTTGCAAAACAGTTGACAATTTGTGTAAAACTTGCACTTATTTCAGTGAGCAAGCAGATTTTTAAGATACCGAGCAAAAGACGATCGACAACATTTCAAACACAATGAGTGACAGGTGTGCAGTGGACCATGCTACTATTAGGATTGTGAGTAGTCCGTGGGGTAAATCTTTGAATGAGCTCTACTGCCACTTGCATCCTCTTGACTCCATTGCTACATCAGTTCACTCAGCCCTCAAAATGCAGAAACAATCCGGAGGACAATTCTTGTTTGGGAAAGACTGTCTAGCAGTAAATGCCATTCTGCAGATGAGCAAACTGCGGTATAAAAACGGAAAAGGGGACCCAAGAGGATTTGTTTCATTTTTGGATGAAAGGAACATCCCCCGAGGTGACCTCCCACAGTACCATGGCAACAGATTGCATATACTTTTCCATGTTAGTGGCAAGCTCATAGAACATTATGATGACTTTGTTGCCCTGCTGAATAGCGGGACATCCTGTGGGGGGGGGTTGAGAAGCTCCATCCTTCATGATATCACCCAGGCGGAAGCAAAAGTAGAACTTCAGATATTGAGCTTACTTGGCAAATATCTGACTGGGCCTTGGATGAAACGCTTCTACATTTCAAACCAGAATCAGATCAACCTTGTTGATGGCATCAAAGTGGTTAAAGGGGTGATTGCTGCTCTAAAGGAAGTCACAGAAAATCCAGACAACTTGATATTGGCAAGGGAAGATTTCTTCGGTGAGGAGGTGCATCTTGATGTCACGTTGACAAAACTGCGGGAGCTACCAGTACATCCACAGTTCAGTTCAAAGATGAGGAGCTGTCTTCAAGCTGTCATCACTGTGTTGGAGAGGCAGTATAATAAATACTTTGAACTTGATGTAACTGAGAAACTGAAGGAGGAGACTGCATCAGATTCAGATTCAATTTTAATTGTCATTGTCAGTGTACAGTACAGAGACAACGAAATGCATTTAGCATCTCCCTGGAAGAGCGACATAGCAAATGATTTGAATAAATAATAATAAGTGTCCGGGGGGGGGGGGGGTGGTGATTGGCAGTCACCGAGGTACGTTGTTGAGTAGAGTGACAGCCGCCGGGAAGAAGCTGTTCCTCGACCTGCTGATTCAGCAACGGAGAGACCTGTAGCGCCTCCTGGATGGTAGGAGGGTAAACAGTCCATGGTTGGGGTGAGAGCAGTCCTTGGCGATGCTGAGCGCCCTCCGCAGACAACGCTTGCTTTGGACAGACTCAATGGAGGGGAGCGAGGAACCAGTGATGCGTTGGGCAATTTTCACCACCCCCTGCAATGCCTTCCGGTCGGAGACAGAGCAGTTGCCATACCATACTGTGATACAGTTGGTAAGGATGCTCTCGATGGTGCAGCGGTAGAAGTTCACCAGGATCTGAGGAGACAGATGGACCTTCTTTAGTCTCCGCAGGAAGAAGAGGCGCTGGTGAGCCTTCTTGATCAGAGTTGAGGTATTGTGGGTCCAAGAGAGGTCATCGGAGATGTTGACTCCCAGGAACCTGAAGCTAGAAACACGTTCCACCTCCGTCCCGTTAATGTCACGGGACGGAGGTGGAACGTCAGCAAGATCACACAACATTGATGCGGAGGAGATAATGCGGATGTGAAGCTCATTGAAACAGAAATCTCCCAATGCCACCATGTGTTATTTGTCATGTTGGATGCGGGCCTGCAAGAATAAAACAGTCAACTTCCTTGATAATCTCGAGGAGCATCGTAGGGAGGAGGTGCTCTGTAAGGCAGTGACATGGGGGATAGTGCAGAGGAACAGACGGAAGAAAAAAACAGAAGGAATTGAGAGCAGAAATCATCAAGTGACAGAAAGGCAAGGAGCATGCTCGGCTCAAGACACGAAAGAGAGGAAAAAACTAGGAATAAAATTGAAAGAGACTGATTTAGACAACATTCGCAGAGATTATCTGAATTTGAACTACTCCAAATGTGATGATCTACAGGACATTCTTAATTGGAAAGTAGTGGGCAGAAAAGCATGTCATGAGTGGTTTAAAGAGCACAAACTTGTAGTTTACAATGGCAAAATTGAAAAGTGGAGGGAAAAACAAGGTGTACAGAGTTGCTTATTGGTTGCAATCTGAGGAGTATGATGATGCTACTGATTATGATATGCCAATGTACCAGCTAGCAGCTGATCTTCTCCATAAAGACTTGGCCTTTTGCTGGAAATTGTAAATTATTTACCTATCTGTTACGGACTTCCAGCATATAATACAATAATATTAAAGTACTGATCTTGAGAATATCATATTTTTATATCTATAACAGACTTGCAGCATATAATATAATAATATTAAAGTTCTGATCTTGAAAATATCACATTTTTGAATTTTCATGGCGGTCTGCGTGTGTGTTACTATTTCTGTCACAACAGTCAATTTTGTAATTAGCCAAAATTAGGTAACTAACTAATTATATGCTTTAATTTCAGGTCATCCAAGTAAGATTGTTTCATGAAGAAGGGTTTCGGCCCGAAACGTTGCCTATTTCCTTCGCTCCATAGATGCTGCTGCACCCGCTGAGTTTCTCCAGCTTTTTTGTGTACCTAAGATTGTTTCATATTTGTTTCATAATGTTTCAATCTATAATAACTGAAAATTTCATTCAGTTCCCTTAATTTTTAAGAATGTTATGAGCTTTTGACTCTCCTCGATCACAGCTTTTGAGTTGAGTCAATGGAAAAGCAATAGGGAACAAGATGCTAATTTCCGAGTATGGAAAATTACCATAAGCTTTTTAAATACTGAAGATATGAAAGTGAATTAGGTGTCAAATTAAACTTATTTTTATGCTTTATCTGATGGGATAAATTACAGACTTGATTTTTAAAATCTCAAAATTTTGTAACATTGCTAGTGACATAGACTCTTGAATGCTTTTGTTTGTCAAATGAAACAATTCTTTATGTTAACACTGTAAGAAGTCATATTCTAGATGGATGCAATGTATAGGGAGGTTTCACGGCAGTCGGGTCACGACCCACGACCCGTACTGTTGCTACGCTACTCCAAATGGATTACACGCGATGAACTAAGTGTAAGCACTTACCATTGTTTCCAGCGTAGCGGGCCCGTTAAAACCCGCTGAAATTGTCAATTTCTGCGCTGTAAATAATTATGGAAATCGGGATAAGCGTGAGCGACATTAAACCTGCTTCACAATTCCAAAAGTGAGGAGAAATGACGGTAGATAGAAGTGAGAGCTGAAGGGACAACAGCCAGAGTGCTTGGCGAACATTGGCCGTTTGCTCACTGCATTTCATCAACTAAAGCATTATTTGTGTTTTTTCTTGATTCCTTTGGCATCTAAAAGGTTTCAGAAGTGATAAATCTGGCTGTAATTTTTTTAAATCGCCCATGGTTCTCAAGTGGGTTTTTACGTACAAAATGAAAACGCATCTGAAGAAAAATTTACAGCCAGATTTATCACTTCTGAGAATTTTTAAATACCAAAGGAATCAAGAAAAAACACAAATAATGCCTTACTTGATGAAATGCAGTGAGCAAACGCGATAATTCCCAATATTTTCAATGTTTACCAAGCACTTTAGCTGCTGTAGTCCCTTCAGTTCTCGCTGAAGTTGGGTACATGTCTTCCACACTTACCCCGACTACCACAATTTTTTTCAGCGCAAAAATTCAACATTTTGGCATTTTTTAACAGGTAGGAAAGTACGTGTTTCTAGTATTAATAACATGTATTAATAACAAGTGGCGGATGTCTTCCAGTTGGATTTAGCGGCTCAGAGCATCGAGCCCTCTGACCCAGTGACCTTACGTGCAACCCCCCATAAATCTGGCTGTAATTTTTTCTTCAGATGCGTTTTCATTTTGTATGTAAAAACCAACGAGAACCATGGGCGATTTTAAAAAATTACAGCCGGATTTATCACTTCTGAAACCTTGTAGATGCCAAAGGAATCAAGAAAAAACACAAATAATGCCTTAGTTGATGAAATGCAGTGAGCAAACGGCCAATGTTCGCCAAGCACTCTGTCTGTTGTCCCTTCAGCTCCCGCTTCTATCTACCATCATTTCTCCTCACTTTTGGAATTCTGAAGTAGGTTAAATGTCTCTCACGTTTATCCCGATTTCCATAATTATTTACAGCGCAAAAATTAACAAATTCAGCGGGTTTTAACGGGCCCGCTACGCTGGAAACAATGGTAAGTGCTTACACTCAGTTCATCGCGTGTACTCCATTTGGAGTAGCGTAGCAACAGTACGGGTCATGGGTCGTGACCCGTCTGCCGTGAAACCTCCCTATAATAATAATAATAACTTTATTTGTTAAGCACCTTAAAAAACAACCAAAGCTGACCAAAAAGAAAAAAGAAAACAAGCAAGACATCATAAAACAGGCAGAACAACAGAACATACAGCTAACACGAGGCGCATAAATTACATACGAAAATCCAAACAATAAATTAAAAGACATAAAACACGAGTACGAACCACGCAGCAAAACCAAACAAATAAAGTAAATAAATAATTTGACACCTTACTGGTCTACAAAGGTCACGGAGAATAGATATGTCTTCAGGAGTGACTTAACAACAGCTAGAGAAGGGGCCTGTTTAACGTGCAGAGGCAATTCATTCCACAATCTCGGAGCCGACACAGCAAAGGCACGGTCCCCTCTGAGCTTCCGCTTAGTTTTTGGCTCAATCAGGAGCAGCTGATCACCTGACCTGAGAGAGCAGGAGGGTGTATAAGGGTGAAGAAGCTCAGATAGGTAGGACGGGGCAAGACCATTTAGGGATTTAAAAGTAAATAAAATAATTTTAAAACGAGTCCTATACTGAACAGGCAACCAGTGGAGAGAGGCCAAAAGGTGTGAAACATGATCATGCTTTCGTGTGCCAGTCAAGAGACGAACAGCTGCATTCTGTACCATCTGGAGACGGGCGATGGAGGACCGACTAACCCCCAGATACAGTGCATTGCAGTAATCCAGCCGGGTGGTAACAAAGGCGTGGATTACCGTTTTAAAGTGCTGCCTCGACAAAATCGGCTTTATTTTCACTATAGGGAACAAGATGCTAATTTCCGAGTATGAAAATGGCCATAACTTTTTAAATCATGAAGATATGAAAGTGAATTAGGTGTCAAATTAAACTTATGTTTATGCTTTATCTGATGGGATAAATTGCAGAATTGTTTTTATAAATCTCAAAATTTTGTAACATTGCTAGTGACACACAGACTCTTGAATGCTTTTGTTTTTCAAATGAAACAGTTCTTTATTTTAACACTGTAAGAAGTCATATTCTAGATGGATGCAATGTATTCCCGTTATCTTTCATGGGTTTGACAAGTCTTGATACAGACTCCCTTCTTCCTTCGCTCCATAGATGCTGCTGCACCCGCTGAGTTTCTCCAGCTTTTTTGTGTACCCTTCTTGTACAACATGTGCTTCTAACATAGAAGGGGGGGGGGGCAGACGTCGTGACGCTAGTGAGGGGCAGACGTCGTGACGCTGGGGAAGAGGGGCAGACGTCGTGACGCTAGTGAGGGGCAGACGTCGTGACGCTGGGGGAGAGGGGCAGACGTCGTGACGCTAGTGAGGGGCAGACGTCGTGACGCTGGGGGAGAGGGGCAGACGTCGTGACGCTGGAGGAGAGGGGCAGATGTCGTGACGCTGGGGTGAGGGGCAGACGTCGTGACGCTGGGGGAGAGGGGCAGACGTCGTGACGCTGGGGGAGAGGGGCCGACGTCGTGACGCTGTCGAGGGGCAGACGTCGTGACGCTGGGGGAGAGGGGCAGACGTCGTGACGCTGTAGAGGGGCAGACGTCGTGACGCTGGGGGAGAGGGACAGACGTCGTGACGCTAGGGAGAGGGGCAGACGTCGTGACGCTACAGCGGGCAGAGAGCGCGCGGAGACAGACGAGGGTGAGCATCGCAAAATGGTCCCAAGAAGATGGAAGGTGCTGCCCGGGAGCGAGGCCCAACCCCCACCCAGCAGGCAGGTTAAACCTGAGGAGGGCCTGGAGATTAAGGTGAAGGAGGAGGCCCAGGTGTTTGAGATCAAGGTGGAGGAGGAGGTCCAGGCCCAGGAGGTTGAAGTGATGGAGGAACAGGAGTTTGAGATCAAGGTGGAGGAGGAGGAGGAGGAGGAGGAGGCCGAGGCCCAGGAGATTGTAGTCAAGGTGGAGGTGGAGGAGGCCCAGGCCCAGGCCCAGGCCGCGGAGATTGAGGTCCAGGTGGAGGACGAGGAGGGGCAGGAGATTGAGGTAAGTAAGTTATATTTATAGAGTAGCAATGTTACAACATTTTGAGCTTTTAAAAATCAAGTCTGCAATTTATCCCATCAGATAAAGCACAAAAAGAAGTTTAATTTGGCACCTAATTCACTTTCATAACTTTCTTCAGTATTAAAAAAAGTGATGGCCATGTTCATACTTGCAAATTAGCACCTTGTTCTCTATTGCTTTTCCATTAACTTAACACAAAAGCTGTGATCGAGGACAGTCAATTGACATAAAAGCCCATAACTTTTTAAAAAATCAAGTCAAGTTTATTTGTCACATACACATACGAGATGTGCAGTGAAATGAAAAGTGGCAATGCTCGCGGACTTTGTGTAAAACGACAAACAAACAAACTGAATGGAATTGTCAGTTATTATAGATTGAGGCATTCTGAAACATATAAAACATCTTACTTGGATGACAATTAGTTAATGACCTAATTGTAGCTAATTACAAAATTGATCGTTGTGACGGAAATATTAATAAACACCCAGACTGCCTTGAAAATTCAGAAATGTGATATTCTCAAGATCAGAACTTTAATATTATTGTATTATATGCTGTAACAGATAGGTAAATAAATTATAATTTCTAGCACCAGCAGTAGCACCACCTGCGGCCTTGAGTACCTTAGTCCGGGGTGGGGTGATGGTGTGAACACAACAGGGAGATACTGGACCTGAACGTGTGGCTGAGGAACTGGTGCGCGGGGCAGGGATTTAGATTCTTAGATCACTGGGATCTGTTTTGGGGTAAGGGGGAACTGTACAAAAGGGACGGATTGCATCTTAACAGGTGGGGACCAGCATTCTGGCAGGCAGGTTTGCCACTGCTACACGGGTGGTTTTAAACTGAATAAGGGGGTGGGGTGTCGAATGGGATACTTGAGGATGGAGTTAAAGGGAAAGGGTTTCTTAAATGTGTGAGCGGAGAGACAGAGGGGTGTAAAATGAGGGTAATCAAAAAGGGCCACTTTTCAACATAATAGTATAACGGGTGTCGATGAGATATGCATGTGCCTTCAATATAGTTACCTCATCACTACTAACCACTCCCCATATCACAAGTATAATAGTAAGATTAAACGAGAACTTACCAGTTTGAAGTTTGATCTGTATTTTATGAGGAGTTACGATGAGGGATTACGTGAAGAAGCCCGCTCAGGGCGCAGGTGCGGCATGCTTCCAAGCAGCGGTGTGGAATCACAGACAGACACGTATTTGAAGTAACATAGTAAAGAACAAAGAGACATCAATTTATCGGTTTGATCCATATAATGAGGGTGGGAGCGGAGGGCACGTAATCCCTCATCGTAACTCCTCATAAAATACAGATCAAACTTCAAACTGGTAAGTTCTCGTTTAATCTTACTATTTTACTTCGGAGTCACGTGAGTGACTTCGTGAAGATTTCAAAGCTCTGTGATTTCAAACCGTGTAACAGTTTATACACTCACTACCGAAAGCTCTTGAGGAAGGAAGTGTTATTGTAATCAACCAATGAATCTGTTTTGAAAACAAAACGGTATTTATTAACAATAACAAAAGAAAAAATAGCTCCCCCGGGCTTTAAATTAAACATTTGCAGTTTCTAAAATGCTGACTGCAAATATATCAGGTTCCACCAACGGTTTATTATAAAATGTTCTGAATGTGGCTTCCCGTGACCATCCTGCTTTCTTGAGGATTAAGTCCACAGGCACATCCATTCTGGCCGCCGATGATGTGGATGCTGCCCTGGTGGAATGAGATTTAAACAGATTAATGTTAATTCCAGCAGCTTCCAAACCCTGTTTCAACCACCTTGAAATGGTTTGACTTGTTACCCTGCCATGTGGTTTCCTGTGGCTGACCCATAAGGCTCTCTCACTTCCTCTGATGTTATGGGTAGTGTCTATGTAAATATTTATGTGGGTCACCACACACAATCGTGGCTCTAGTGGGTATGCCCGGAATGCCACTAGCGTGTTTGATGTTCCTGGCCTGGACTGTTTTATCAGACCTTGAATAGTGAAAGTGATCTGATCTGATGTAGTGTCCATGTTGTCCAGTCGAAGTTTATGTAAGGACTGGACCCTCTGTGCAGATACTAGCGCCATGAGCATGAGTGTTTTTAAAGTCAACTGCTCTAAGCTGAGAGATCTGGCTGGTGGTCTGTCCCGAAGGTATGTTAGTACAACACTGACATCCCAGATTTTTGTATATCTCGGGGTGGGGGGCTTGCTGTTAAATATGCCCCTCATCAGTTTTACCACCAGCGGATGGGCTCCCATGGCCTGATGTCCCGCAGGTTTGAGGTAATTTGAAAGAGCACTACGTGCCGTGTTGATGGCACTGTAGCTCAAATCTTCACGATGATGTAAGTCTGCCAGGAATTCCAGAACATCCGCTACTGTGGCCGTTTTATAAGCAATCCCGGTTTTCTGGCAGTACGTTTCCCATTTTTTGATGCAGGTGAGGTACTGCCTCTTCGTGGATATCCGTAGGGATGCTGACATGGTGGCGATGGTTTGTTCCGATAGCCCCAGATCCAGGTAAGGTCGGTTTAAAATCTGCAACCCAGGAGATTCATATCTTTGTGGCATGGGTGGCTGATGCCTGATACTGGGTGAGTCAGTAACCCTGGATGACTGGGGAATACCATAGGTGTTTCCACCACCATGTCCTGGAGAATTGGGAACCATGGCTGTGTAGGCCAGTCGGGCACCACCAAAACTCCAGACGCTGAATCCGTCTGGATTTTTCGAAGCACCCGACTAATGAGGCAGAAGGGGGGAAAAGCATAAAACACAAACTTTCCCCAATCTAACGTAAAAACGTCTACCGCTGCTGCCTCCGGATCTGGTTCCCACGCGACATAGACTGGTAGTTGGTGATTCAGTCTTGATGCAAATAAATCTATATCTGGCTTCCCATATTGCTTTACAATTTTAGCAAATGTTTTAGGATTTAACATCCATTCGATGTTATCATTGAATTTCCGTGACCTGGTGTCCGCCACTATGTTTAGCTTACCTGGTAGATAGGTAGCTGAAAGCCAAATATGTCTTTCGACACACCATTGCCAAATCATATTAACCAATTTGTCGCATGATAAAGATTTGATGCCGCCCATATGGTTAATATAAGCCACCACCGTTGTATTATCTATTTCTAATCTAACATGCAAGTGACGCATATCAGAAGCATATGCTTTCAAACCATAAAAGGCGCCCAACATTTCCAAAGTGTTAATGCCCAGTGTAGATAGTAATGAGGATTCTGAGTTAGTCCATCTACCACCTGTGCTGGATATGGAGTTAGTTGCTCCCCAGCCTTGAGCACTAGCATCGGTTTGGATTACTAACGTAGGATTAGTGATAACTATAGGACTATAACCATGCCAAATATATTGAATCCACCACTGTAGCTCTGCTATTGCTTCAGGGGGTATAGTCATAATCCGATCATAATGACCTCTGTGCCATTTTAATGCTATTATCTTTGCTCTTTGCAAATTTTGATAGTGCAAAGGTCCAAATTGGATAGCTGGAAAAGCTGCTACCATTTTCCCAATTACTGCAGCCACTTGTCGGATAGTTGGCTTTCTCTTTACTTTTAAGTTTTCACATGATTGTGTTAATGCAATCATTTTTTCCCTTGGCATGGTAATCGTCATTTGGACTGAGTTAATTGTGAACCCCAAGTAGTCCATAATTGTGGATGGATTTAACTTAGATTTATCTGGATGTAAGACAAACCCTAGAGTTTCTAGGAGCTGTTTTGTAGCTGATACTGCTGCTACAGCCAATTCCATAGTTTTCCCAACTATGAGGATGTCGTCCAAATATGCCATGACTATATGGTTTTGTTTCCTTAACATTGCCATGGCTGGCTTCAATATTTTAGTGAATAGTCTTGGAGCTGAAGTAAGCCCATTAGGCAGTGCTTTATACTGCCAAAGCTCCCCCATCCAGATAAATTTAAGATATCTGCTATAATCTTTATGTATCGGTACTAGATAGTAAGCATCTTTGAGATCGATGCTGGCCATATAGTATCCTTTGAAAATCAATTGTCTAGCAGTCGCAAATGTTTCCATTTTGAAATGTATATACTTAACAAACACATTCAAGGATGTTAAGTCAATGATGATGCGACATCCACCATCCTTTTTACATTTAGTAAATATATTGGAAACAAATTCCAAGGGCTCATGAATAGTTTTTCCTATGACCCCTTTGTTTATAAGCCTTACCAGTTCAGCTTGTCCCTCCAGTTGTTGTTTGTTGGAGAGTACAAATGTCCTCTTAGGCATGTGTTGAACTGGCGGTATACTCGAAATAAACTCTATTTTATAACCTTGAATACTATTAAGTATATATTTATCATCTGTGATCCTCCCCCATGCTTTTGTAAATAAGCGTAACCTTCCCCCTGTTAGTAATTCACCCTTATTCACAATATGCGGGTAGGAACCAGATCCACCTACCTCCATGGTTATTGGCGGGGTTGAGGTTTCCTCTTTTTGGATGTTTTCTGTTGACGAGCTGGCGATGTTGGGGGGAGGCGCATTTTCCAGGGGGTCCGCTGCAGGCCCTGACCTAAAAAAGGTTTCTGGGGATAGTGCGGCCCCAAGCTTTGACCAGTCGCATATGGATGATGCCGACTGGTGGATGCAGCGGTGTGCTGCCGCCTTGGTGTTATAAAAAGCTTCGGTACAGGTGCTGGCGGTGTTGCCCTCATGAGGCTAAAGGTTTTCGAAGCCTCCTCCATTTCTTTCAGTTGTTTATTTAAATCTTGTCCAAAAAGAAATGAGTCGGTCTCTACAGTGGGAGCCTTACACAATCCTGCAAATTTAGGATTCAGTGCCGGCCTAATGTTATCTCTCCTGAGATTGTTCAGCTCGTATTGCGTGGTGCACATGAGCGCCAAGACATCCTGTTGATGAGCTGTCATTTCTGTGGTCTCGACTCCCCGTGCGTATGCTGTTATCGCCGCCGTCAGGAGGCGAAGTACCCGCTGGAGTTTGACCTCCTGAGTGCGGATAGGTCCACCCACGTTACCCCATATCTGAGGGTTGAGGCTCTTGACCTTCAGGGCTTCACAGTTGTCCGGGGCGATGTGCTCGTCCAGCACTTGGGCGAGCACCTTTTCCTGCAATGGCTTATTTGATAGATGATTGATACTTGCAGCCATTCTAGGTTGCAGTGGTGCTCCAACCCGTGGGGTAGCAACGAATCGTGTTACTACCCCTAGCAGCTCTTCCTGCACACCCTGCTCTTTGTCGGTACCTTCCGCCTGCCCCATATTCAGACCAGCCTGCTCCTGGTCACCGATGCTGACCTCCCAGTCCTGGTCCGAGGTCGCAAAGGGGGGTGCCGGACTCAGCACCATGGAGGGGGCGCCTGTCCTGTCTGACCGAGAGCGCTGCTGCTCCCGGTAGACCATCCCCTCCAGCAGCTGCATGATGCTGCTTAAGCGGCTGTCTCTCCCCAGCTTGGGGGTGGACATGTCCTCCTCCGACGAATCGGAATCGACCGGCCGGTTAGTTTTACAGGTGGCTTTCCCAGCCCGCCGTGTAGGCTCTGGCGTGACTGGGCCCGGCTCGGTCTGAGGAATCTCAAACCGCTGTTCCAGCGGTAGTGCCGCTGGCTGCTGCCCCGCTGGAATAGACTCCTCTGGCGGAGTTAAAGCTCGGGCAGCTCTGGTCGCGAGTCTCTTGCGTTGGGACATGTTTTCCTGAAACAAAAACCAACTCCTACTCGCTCCGTTCCCAACGCACCCTTCACTTACCTGAAAGTGCGCTTTTAAAGTGCAGCTGGAGAGCCTGACTCCAGCTGCCGCCGCTGTTGCACTTGCTGGCGTAATGCCGCACCTGCGCCCTGAGCGGGCTTCTTCACGAAGTCACTCACGTGACTCCGAAGTAAAATTACAACCTCCCCACCCACATATCGCTCTCTAGTTTCCGTGACAGACCACGTACAGCTAGTGCTCTTTGTATAAAATACAGTATGAATTTATTTATTTATTTTATTTATTCCGAACAAGTAAAGACATTAATAGTAACAAAATCGAAATTATCAAACAATTGGACATTACAATCAATATTTACAAGCAATGAAAAGAACAAAAAGCAAATTTCCAATGTCCAACTCTCGTGTGTCTGTACAAGCTCGAAAAGGAGTGAGAAGAATAACTTATTAAATCTCACCCCTTTTCCCCAACACTTCTACCATATTTAAAAATCAATTAATTAATAATAATAATAATAGTACTACCCCAGGCAATTTCCCATAATACCTACAGACATATATATACATACAACTATTATACACATACAAACTTCATATATGAAGTAACCAAACATAAGTAAACAATTGTAAAGCAATAGATAAACATTAACCCCCACTTGTCAACCATCCCCTCCATCCCCGGTACCCCTTGAAAATTATTTTTTTATATATCATTTGAAAATGATTCATGAATAAAACTAAGTAAAGTTACAGTGTGTCGCTATCACTTCTTTACATGGTGTCATACGTCGTACCTTTGCGCCTCCTGTTTATCGGCTGTTTGTTTAATTTTCCCCCAGTTTTCTGTTCCTCCCTCCTCTCATTTCCTCGCTATGGCCACTTCTTGCCGCATGCCCGATGTGCTCGTTTTCGATTCGGACATTGCCCATCGATGGGATGTCTTTAGACATGACTTCGACCACTATGTCGCAATCGCTCATCCTGCCGCCACCCCTGAAGTCAAAGCTTCTCTACTTCTCAACCTGGCTGGTCCCGATGCCCTGGCTCAGTCAGACTTCTTCGTCTACGCTGCGGGTGAATCTGCTCGGGACCCGGTATGTTTATTGGCTAAGTTTACCGCGATTTGCGACATTCCCTCTAACTGCATTTTAGAACGTTTTAAACTGTTCGAGCGGCGTCAGCACCCTGGTGAATCTGTAGAGAATTATGTCGCTGCGCTGCGACGCCTGGCCAGGCGGTGCCGCCTTGACACACTGACCCCCGAGGAACTGACCAGGGACCTTCTGGTTTACGGTCTCCGCGATGAAAAGCTCAGGGCTGAACTTTTGCGCAAGCCCGACCTGTCTTTTAACGAGGCCATGCAAGCCTGCCGTTTAGCCGAAGCTGTCACCTCGGCGGTGTCACCGGCTGATCAGGACATTAACTTTGCCAGCGTTACCAGCCAGTCCGGCACTGCTCCCGGGGGACGCGCCCAGCAAAGGTGCCCCAATTGTAACTTTGCCGTTCATCAGTACAACGTATGCCCTGCTTTAGGCAAAACGTGCAATTACTGCAAGAAATTGAACCATTTTTCTGCTGCCTGTCGTTCCCTTGGGAAGCCTGCTGCTGCTGCTCCAAGGCCTATGTTAAACAACTTGTAGCAAGCTGATAGCGAGCTTGGTTCCCAGTACCATACCAACGAACTCCCTGTGTCTGAATCTGGGTTCTCTCAGGGGGAGACCAGCATATTTTCTCTGTTGGATGCACCTGCTGTGATAACAGACCCTTCAGTTCGTGTAACTGTGAACAACTCGACCTACACTGCTAAGATTGATACCGGAACTGCCCTGGATGGCGGTTGCCACTGACATTTTCGAGTGGCGAGGCAAACACTTCTTGGTCCTCGTCGACTCCTACTCCAACTGGTTCGAGGTTTACCCGCTGCACTCCCTCATCTCTTCGGCCGTTGTAGATAAGCTGCGCCGCCATTTCTCTACCTTCAGCACCCCAGCCAGCCTGCAGTCGGACAACGGCAGCCAATTCACCAGCTCCGAGTTTAGGGCTTTCGCTGCCAGCTGGAACTTCCGCCACTTCACCAGCAGCCCTGAGTACCCACAAAGCAACGGTCTGGCCGAGCGCGCCGTCCGCAGTGCGAAGAACTTGCTCGAACAATGTCGCTTGTCTCACTCCGACTTCTACCTAGCCCTCCTTAACCTTCGCAACATATCCCGTGACCCTGCCATCGGCTCCCCTGCTCAGCGGCTCATGTCTCGCACTACCAGACCCCCGATCCCGGTGGCCCAGCGCTCACTCATCCCCTCTGACCTCAAGCCCGCTGTTGTTCAGGAGCGTATTGCCCTTAAGCGCGATGTTCAGAAGCGCTCCCATGACAAGTCCTGCCGCGCCTTTTCCCCGGTCAGGTCGTCCACATGCAGACCCCCTCCGGTCACTCCAGGCTCGCAACCGTCGTCGCCACTGCTGGGTCGCCTAGGTCCTATCTCGTCGACCATGCAGGAACCGTCTACCGCCGGTCCCGCCAACACCTGAGGCTCGTCAACGAGCCACGACCGCCTCCCGCGGACCCTTTTGCTCCCCCACTACCATATCGGCCTCCGGGCGATGCTCTTCCCGCCGCCCCTCGCATGCCACGGTCTTTACCCTCTCAGCTCTATCAGTCCGATCCTCCTCCGGCTCTACCTCCCTCGCCTGCCCGCGCGCTGCCCGCTGCTGACCCTGCATCCCCTCCTGCCTTTCTGCCCTTGCCTTCTCCGTCCCCTCCCGGCTCCCCCGTTCCAGTTCGGCCGTCTGCACCTGTTCCACTTCTTCCTGCAGCGAGGGAAGATGGCGAGATGCGAACCCGGTCGGGACCTGTCCGCTATGGCGACTTTGCTTAACCATTCTAGCGCATGAGACGTGGTCGCCCTGTCACTACTTTGTTTGCCTTTCATTTCCAAGGGGAAGGATGTAGCTGAGATATGCATGTGCCTTTAATATAGTTACCTCATCACTACTAACCACTCCCCATATCACAAGTATAATTACAACCTCCCCACCCACATATCGCTCTCTAGTTTCCGTGACAGGCCACGTACAGCTAGTGCTCTTTGTATAAAATACAGTATGAATAAAACTAAGTAAAGTTACAGTGTGTCGCTATCACTTCTTTACAAGGGGTAAGAGTGTTGTAAAAACAAGCCTGAAGGCTTTGTGTCTCAATGCAAGGAGCATTCGTAATAAGGTGGATGAGTTGAATGTGCAGATAGCTATTAATGACTATGATATAGTTGGGATCACGGAGACATGGCTCCAGGGTGACCAAGGCTGGGAGCTGATCATCCAGGGATATTCAATATTCAGGAGGGATAGACAGAAAGGGAAAGGAGGTGGGGTAGCGTTGCTGGTTAGAGAGCAGATTAACGCAATAGAAAGGATGGACATTAGCTTGGAGGATGTGGAATCGGTATGGGTAGAGCTGCGAAACACTAAGCGGCAGAAATCTCTAGTGGGAGTTGTGTACAGGCCACATAACAGTAGTAGTGGAGTTGGGGATGGCATCAAACAGGAAATTAGAAATGCGTGCAACAAAGGTAAAACAGTTATAATGGGTGACTTCAATCTACATATAGATTGGGTGAATCAAATTGGCAAGGGTGCTGAAGAAGAGGATTTCTTGGAATCTATGCGGGATAGTTTTCTAAACCAACATGTAGAGGAACCAACGCGAGAGCAGGCTATTCTAGATTGGGTATTGAGTAATGAGGAAGGGGTAGTTACAAGTCTTGTTGTGCGTGGCCCCTTGGGCAAGAGTGACCGTAATATGGTTGAGTTCTTCATTAGGAAGGAGAGTGACATTGTTAATTCAGAAACAAGGGTCCTGAACTTAAAGAAAGGTAACTTTGAGGGTATGAGACGTGAATTGGCCAAGATAGACTGGCGATTGATTCTTAATGGGTTGACGGTGGATATGCAATGGAAGGCATTTAAAGACTGCATGGATGAACTACAACAATAGTTCATCCCAGTTTGGCAAAATAATAAATCGGGGAAGGTAGTGCATCCGTGGATAACAAGGGAAATCAGGGATAGTATCAGAACAAAAGATGAAGCGTACAAATTAGCCAGAAAAAGCAGCCTACCAGAGGACTGGGAGAAGTTCAGAGACCAGTAGAGGAGGACAAAGAGCTTAATTAGGAAAGGGAAAATAGATTATGAAAGAAAACTGGCAGGGAACATAAAAACTGACTGCAAAAGCTTTTATAGATATGTGAAGAGAAAAAGATTAGTTAAATCAAATGTAGGTCCCTTGCAGTCAGAAACAGGTGAATTGATCATGGGGAACAAGGACATGGCAGACCAATTGAACAACTACTTTGGTTCTGTCTTCACTAAGGAAGACACAAATAATCTGCCGGAAATAGCAGGGGACCGGGGGGTCAAATGAGATGGAGGAACTGAGTGAAATCCAGGTTAGCCGGGAAGTGGTGTTAGGTAAATTGAATGGATTAAAGGCCGATAAATCCCCAGGGCCAGGTAGGCTGCATCCCAGAGTACTTAAGGAAGTAGCCCCAGAAATAGTGGATGCATTAGTGATAATTTTTTTAAACTATTTAGATTCTGGAGTAGTTCCTGAGGATTGGAGGGTAGCTAATGTAACCCCACTTTTTAAAAAGGGAGGGAGAGAGAAAACAGGGAATTACAGACCAGTTAGTCTAACATTGGTAGTGGGGAAACTGCTAGAATCAGTTATTAAAGATGGGATAGCAACACATTTGGAAAGTGGTGAAATCATTGGACAAAGTCAGCATGGATTTATGAAAGGTAAATCATGTCTGACGAATCTTATAGAATTTTTCGAGGATGTAACTAGTAGAGTGGATAAGGGAGAACCAGTGGATGTATTATATCTGGACTTTCAGAAGGCTTTCGACAAGGTCCCACATAAGAGATTAGTATACAAACTTAAAGCACACGGTATTGGGGGTTCAGTATTGATGTGGATAGAGAACTGGCTGGCAAACAGGAAGCAAAGAGTAGGAGTAAACGGGTCCTTTTCACAATGACAGGCAGTGACTAGTGGGGTACCGCAAGGCTCAGTGCTGGGACCCCAGCTATTTACAATATATATTAATGATTTGGACGAGGGAATTGAATGCAACATCTCCAAGTTTGCGGATGACACGAAGCTGGGGGGCAGTGTTAGCTGTGAGGAGGATGCTAGGAGGCTGCAAGGTGACTTGGATAGGCTGGGTGAGTGGACAAATGCATGGCAGATGCAGTATAATGTGGATAAATGTGAGGTTATCCACTTTGGCGGCAAAAACAGGAAAGTATCCAATCCAATCCACTCCAACTTTATTTGTTAAGCACTTTAAAAACAGCCAATGTTGACGAAAGTGCTGTACAGAAGAATAAACAAGACATCATAAACAGACACCATAACAGCTCACATGAGGCGCAAAAATTACATACGAAATACAATAAATTAAAAGACATAAAACATGAGTAAAAATAATAACCACGGAATAAAAGCAATCAAAAAATAAGAAATTAAATCGAGTAAATAAATAAAGTCGACATCTTACTGGGTATCAAAGGCCACGGAGAAGAGATGGGTTTTAAGAAGTGATTTAAAAACAGACAGAGAAGAGGCCTGTTTAATATGGAGAGGCAGATTGTTCCATAATTTGGGTGCCGACACAGTAAAGGCACGGTCCCCTCTGAGCTTCAGCTTAGTTTTAGGCCCACTCAGGAACAGCTGATTATCTGACCTCAGAGAGCGGGCGGGTGTATAAGGGTGTAGAAGCTCAGATAGGTAGGGCGGGGCAAGACCATTCAGGGATTTAAAAGCAAATACATTTTTTTTTAAATGGATCCTAAACTGAATAGGCAACCAGTGGAGTGAGGCTAAAATGTGTGAAATGTGATCATATTTACGTGTGCCAGTTAAAAGACGTACAGGTGCATTCTGTACCATCTGGAGACGGACTGCGGGGACCTCAAATAGGTCGTGACCATGGGTGAGCACCACCAACCCACCCCAACCCGGACTAAGGTACTCAAGGCCACAGGTGGTGCTGGTGCTGACCCAGGCCCAGGCTATTGCCATAGAGGGAGTGCAGAGAAATTATTGCCATAGAGGGAGTGCAGAGAAGGTTCATCAGACTGATTCCTGGGATGTCAGGACTGTCTTATGAAGAAAGACTGGATAGACTTGGTTTATACTCTCTAGAATTTAGGAGATTGAGAGGGGATCTTATAGAAACTTACAAAATTCTTAAGGGGTTGGACAGGCTAGATGCAGGAAGATTGTTCCCGATGTTGGGGAAGTCCAGGACAAGGGGTCACAGCTTAAGGATAAGGGGGAAATCCTTTAGAACCGAGATGAGGAGAACTTTTTTCACACAGAGAGTGGTGAATCTCTGGAACTCTCTGCCACAGAGGGTAGTCGAGGCCAGTTCATTGGCTATATTTAAGAGGGAGTTAGATGTGGCCCTTGTGGCTAAGGGGATCAGAGGGTATGGAGAGAAGGCAGGTACGGGATACTGAGTTGGATGATCAGCCATGATCATATTGAATGGCGGTGCAGGCTTGAAGGGCCGAATGGCCTACTCCTGCACCTAATTTCTATGTTTCTATGCACAGGACACTGCTGCCTCAAGTGTGATGAAGAAGGTGAGGAGATGCGTTACACCACCGTATGACTTTATCAGGGAACAAGAGGGGGAGCTGGTAAATTGGTATCGGGCAAACCCTGAGCCACAATCCGATCTCTGTATCATAATCCACAAACATTTATTCCAAAATAATCAAATTCATTATTTTTTGCACAATCATGTCATAAGAACATCTAAATTATCTACATTTTGTGTTATTGTCTATCTATGATCAATATTTTCATACTAAAAGGCCTGTCCCATTTTCACGACCTAATTCACGACCTTTTTTACTCGTGGACAATTTTCATTATATTGACAAAACGCCCCCACCTACTTGATGCCTACGACTAGCATCACAACCTGCTATGACCTACCTACAACCTCCTGGATTAGGTCGTGAAAGTGGGACAGGCCTTAAATACCTGACTAAAAACTTCCACAGTACATAGTTTTTAGTCAGATTTTTAGCATGAAAATATTGATCATGGATAGACAATTACACAAAATATAGATCATTTAGATGTTTTTATGGCATGATTGCGCAAAAAGTAATGATTTCGATTATCTTGAGAGTGGATGTTTGTGGATTTTGAGCACTTGTCTGTGTGAAACGGCCCTTGCCTGCTGCAGTGTTATAAACCAATAGAGTAACATTTATGGGAATTAAACATTCAATTCCTTCAATTTGGCATAGAGATTTATGGCAAAGTGAGATTTTAAAATCACGTTATATTGTGAATTCTTGTGTGAATGGGATCAATCAATCAATCAATCAATCAACCTTTATTGTCATCTTGCAAGCAACAGTTGCACAGTGCAAAATGAAAAGACGTTTCCCAGGGAATACCGTAGCATCGCACATGAAATTTAAAACTTTTCACACATAATAACACTAAAAACAATCCAGTCCCTGATGTTTTTATGTGATGATCCCAGTTTGTTATTTGGATACTTTGGCTATTTAAAAAAATATATTTTTAGCAATTTTTTAAGGATTGGATAAATGTTTAGATCTAGTAATTGAATTTTGATGAATTTAATTGATTTGATGACTGATGAATATGATATTTTTGTTGGGTGTTTACGATACGATACGATAATACTTTATTGTCAGAGCTAATCTGAAATTTGTTTTGCATCATAGAATCTTCGCAAAAATGACAAGAGGGGTGAGAGAGGACAGGCATCAACACATCAAGACAGCCTCCCAAAACACCCATATTCAACAAGACATTACAATAACAGAAGACCCGTCAGAGTACGTATGATCTGAGATTAAGCGCCGTGTTTAGTTCAAGGATTGACTGGTGCATAAAAGAGCCCCTCATTCCAACTTTATTACATTTTGGAACCCTATATCTCTGGTTTGATGGTAACAAATTGTACTCACTATTCAGAACGTGGTTGGTGTCAGAGCAAATGTTATTGGCAAACCTTAGTATGCTTTTAAGGTAGGATGATAGATACAATTGTTGTAGTGGGTGACCTACAATCTTTGAGCAAATTTATATTTGTTGGAGCAGTTTTGATTGAGAAGTAGCAGACAGACTCTTGTACCATGTAGTGTTACAATACTGCAAAACACTCATTTTCACAGCAGTAAAAAATAATAGAAGGATTTGTTTACTTGCTCCGAATGATCTAGGTCCCCCGCACAATTAAAGCATGGAATAATCTCCACCCAACTATAGTTACCCAACCAGATGCAACTACATTTAAAGTAGCACTGTCTTCCCAATAACCCTTTCTGGCTTAATCCCTCCCTTCACCACCTCCAGTTTAAATTCCAGTTGGAATATTTTGGAGGACCAAGTAACCAAGAACCAAGATAATAGAACTGTATCATCTGAGTACTTTAGAATATCTATAATTCGGGGTATCTGTACGACAATCATCAGTGTAAAAGGTAAACAGCATCGCTGAACTGGTACAACCCTGGGGTGCCCCGACGTTGGTTGTGATGGCAAATGAAAGGGTTTCTTTCACCTTTTCTATCTGTACTCTGTTAGTGAGAAAGGAAGCATACCAGTGAATCAGATAGGGATTTAGTTTCTGCTGGACCATTTTTGACACCAAAATGTCTGATTGAATTGTGTTGAAAGCTGACGAAAAATCTAGAAAGAGGGCTCTTGCATAGGTGTTGCATTTGTCTAAGTGTTTAGAGATAATATGAACTAAGCACCTTCTGTGCCACAGCCCTGCTTGTAGGCAAATTGATATGGGGCAAGGTTTTATTTTGTACCGATCAAATGTCGGAGCAAAATTATTTCGAGATAGAAACATAGACATAGAAACCTAGAAAATAGGTGCATGAGTAGGCCATTCGGCCCTTCGAGCCTGCACCATTCGCCATTCAATATGATCATGGCTGATCATCCAACTCAGTATCCTGTACCTGCCTTCTCTCCATACCCCCTGATCCCTTTAGCCACAAGGGCCACATCTAAATCCCTCTTAAATATAGCCAATGAACTGTGGCCTCAACTACCTTCTGTGGCAGAGAATTCCAGGGATTCACCACTCCCTGTGTGAAAAATGTTTTCCTCATCTCGGTCCTAAAAGATCTATAGGGTGATTGCACGAAAGGTCACTGGGTCACTGGGTCATAGGTCTTCACGCACGGAGCCACAAAATCCAACTGGAGGACATGCGTCACTTCCGGTCCATGTTATTAATGCTAGAAACGCGTACTTTCAAACCTGTTAAAAACCGCTAAAACGGTTAATTTTTGCGCTGTAAATAACTGTGCAAGTCGGGGTGACCGTGAGACACAGCTATCCTACTTTAGTTCCAAAGATTAAGAAAAGTGAAGGTAAAGAGAAGAGAGAGCTGAAGGGACAACAACAGCGGAAGTGGTTGGCGGCTCCGTGTGTGAAGACCTATGACCCAGTGACCTTTCGTGCAATCACCCTATTAGGCTGTGGGCCGAAGAGCTTTATTCTGCAGGTTCGTGACCCAAGTCACCAAACTACATGAAATATTCACATATTGTGTAAAATAAATCTATATAAATCACCCCTGAAACTCGATATGAAGAAGACTTGCACATTTTTTATTAAATTAGAGAAAAAATGGAAAAATGTCGGGAATTTTTTAGTCCAATCAAAGCACGTTTAACATTGATTTGTCTGCCAGTTGGCCAATCACGGGCTTTGCTTCAGGCTAGCACACAACATGGCTGAGGCTGCCTCCACAGATGCCTGTTGTACTGGAGATTCCGATTTGTTGTTCTGTGGAATACATGTCGTGGAAACTTGCAGCAGGTTAATTGTATTTAGTAAGAAAAGCATTAAAAAGGCTGAAGAATGTGCTGCTAAGTGGATGGAAGTGCAAGAAAGCCTTGAAAGCAAAGTCGCTGCAGAAGTGCTCCAACACAAAGAAGGCCCCCATGAATCAACTCTAACTGAAAGGTAAGACTAAAGTCTGAATTTATGAAAATCTATCTGTATGGACTTTAATTAATTTAATTGCACCCTTTTATAATGTGAATAAATGTATTCATTCATTCATTCCTTAATCATTTATTCATTCCTTATTCATTCATTCCTTATACATTCATTCATTCCTTATTCAATCATGAAATTGAGGGCCTAAACTATATGTTTCCATAACACGTCAATTAAACATTGTCACTAATGCCAGCTTGTAGTAGAGTAATAAGTCTTTAACAGCTAATCTCGGAGCTGCCTGCGAAAACTTACCGGGAAAAAGTGCTCTGACCGCGGGGCCTATGTACTCGCGCCGCGGTCTCAATTAATAAGCGGCCGATTCGCAAACGCGGTGCCGCGGATCATCTCCGCGGTGTGGGGGGGGGGGGGGGGGGGGGAGGAGAGGCTGTAGACCATGCAGACCTAAGTAATATGATTTTTTTTCCTGCAGCTTCTGCCCCTCCACTCTTCAGAGTCTGTCCACCCAAAAGTGTTTTGTGTGGATATTCACTGTGCTTTAATGAACACTAATTTGATAATTTGCAGACTTGCCATCCCATCGACCTGGACATGCATACATGTTTAATTTCCTCATTGATATGTCGATATTTTATTACATAATATAAAACATGAAAAGATGTAAAATACACCCTGACACATATTATCTTCTATTATTAGGAGGCAGCAGTGTATCCCGGGTTATCATGCAGAGTGCTATCGTCACTTCTGCAACATAACAACAATAAATCAAGCGATAGCAAAGTCTAGAAGGAAGAAAGGTAATGATAGGACTCAAACAACAAACCGTTTTACTTATGGTCATATGATGTTACTTTGAAAAATGATACGATATATTTGAGGATGTTGATTTATTTTACTTTTCATTCCTTTTCTGTTTTCTTTTTCCTCTTTTAATTGAGTTCGAGACGCTGAAAAGCCTGAAGCAGGTGAACGTCCTCAAGAGGCAGTTCCTGATGGTGAAGCAGATGAGCCGGCCCCAAAGAGACTGCTTCGATCCATGACAAGTCACAGTCAACAAACAGCAACTGTCGAGCACACTGAGCGCAGGCATGTCCTACCCGCGCGCTGCATCATTTGTAAAGGTTCAAAGTACACAAAAGAAAAACACACGGGAAAAAGAAATATGGAGAAATTAATGCAATGCGAAACAAAACAAGGTGGCCAATTAATGACTGCTGCAACCATGAAGAAAGATGAGGAATTGCTGTTACACATAAGAGACAGAGACCTTGTAGCTCTTGAAGCAAGATACCATAAATCATGCTACCAGAGATACACCAGAGTTGTCATTGATTTTGCACAAGATTGTAAACAAGATAATCAGCAGCAGGCGTATGAGAAGTCCTACTCTAGTTTCTGCAAGAGAGTCATCGAGAAGAGAATCATCCACGGCAAAGACATTTTAAGACTTGCTAAACTGAACAGACTTTTCATAAGTGAAGTTCGAGAAGTTGAGGGCTTGGATGCATCATCTCACAAGACAGGCCGCCTGAAGGCAAGGTTGAAGAGATCCCACCCTCTCTTATGTTTCACAAGGCCATTTCGGCAAGTGGAAAGTGAAATTGTATTTGTTGAATCACTTGTTGATGAAGAGCTGGTTGAAGGTGTTGTGGAAGATAATTCAACCGAGGGCAGTGACAGCAGCGCGATTGTCGGTGACAACCAACAAGAAGGATCATCGCCCCATCACCCCAGAGAAATGTTTCATGCAGCCCAGATAGTTCAGAATAGCATCATCAACTCAACAAACCACATCCAATGGCCCCCGACTTCTGAAGACACTACATTACATACAGCCGAACAGATCGTCCCAGATGACCTTTACAACCTTTTGGCATGGACCACTGGAGCAAGCAATGAGCCAAAAGAATCTGGGAAAGTTGATGTGCCTGACCAGATGCATCACCGTCTGCTGTCAATTGCCCAGGATATCATGCACCTGAAATCCGAAGGACGAAACACACAGCCCTCTCCATGGCAGTCAGACATTTAACAGGCTCAGCGAGGTTAATTGGGCTGCTCAATGGGTTTTGGCCATTGTTCATCAAATTCATTTACCTTAGAACATGACACTGCACTGGCAAAGAGGCAGATAGAACAGGGGATTGGCCTACTTTCAGCTGAGGCTCAAACAACCTTCACCACGTTTGTATGGGACAATGATTTTGGGGGAAAAACAATCAGTGTAAAGGGAACCACACACAATACGAATGGCATTCTTCTTCAGTGGAGCCCATCTACCACCTCTGAATCAACCCAGTGATCGCAGCCTGTGCCCAGTGCAAGAGATAGACGACAATCTGTCCAGCCGCCATCTCCTAACTTCAAAAAATCTTGGGAGCAGAAATATTGGACCAAAAGTTTATGGCGATAAGGTTGATCTTGTGGACAGACATTATCGATCAGTCCAAAGTTCTGCAAGAACACTTTATCTGGCTCTTCTTGTGATGAAATTGGTGGATTCACCTGAGAGGATCTTCCCTGGATGGACAGGCTGCAACACTCTTCTACAGAATGATATTCCAGGAATGTGTAACATCAGCTATCTACCAATTATAGATGCCAGTCCAACTGAGTATGACACTGTCTTCACTGTTCTTGAGAAGTCTCTTGAAGCTAGAGAAAGAAACATCTCATAGTACTTGGGTCTGCATGGACTTCAATTCATAAAGTGTCAACCTCTATTTAATGTCAATGAGACTTACACTGTAATTTACTACAATTGATAAGTTATTTCAAGTTTCAGTCGAGGCTACAGAAATAAAAATCTCATAGTCATTAAGTCTGCATGGACTTCAATTCATAACATTTAAACCTCTTCTTAATGTTAATGAGAATAACACTGTTACCATAGAAAAAACTAGTTGAAGTTCACATATCACCAGTTCATTTCTACAGAAAAATCAACCATTTCTGACCATTTCTCACTGCAATGGAAGCCTATAAATAGCGATCGATATCCCTCCGTTTTTCTCCCGTTGTCGGGGTCTGAAAACGACCGCTACAGACTGCACTATTTACAGCCCCCCGCCCGCGGAGATGATCCGCGGCACCGCGTTCGGGAATCGGCCGCTTATTAATTGAGACCACGGCTTCAGTTTACCGCGAGTACCTAGGCCCCGCGGTCAGAGCACCTTTTTCCCGGTAAGTTTTCGCAGGCAGCTCCGAGATTAGCTGTTAAAGACTTATTACTCTACTACAAGCTGGCATTAGTGACAATGTTTAATTGACTGTGTTATGGAAACATATAGTTTAGGCCCTCAATTTCATGGATGAATAAGGAATGAATAATGAATCAAGAATGAATGAATGAATGATTGAATGCATGAATGAATGCATGTATGAATGAATGAATGAATGCTTGAATGAATGAATGAATGCATGCATGAATGAATGAATGAATGCATTTATTCACATTATAAAAGGGTGCAATTAAATTAATTAAAGTCCATACAGATAGATTTTCATAAATTCAGACTTTAGTCTTACCTTTCAGTTAGAGTTGATTCATGGGGGCCTTCTTTGTGTTGGAGCACTTCTGCAGCAACTTTGCTTTCAAGGCTTTCTTGCACTTCCATCCACTTAGCAGCGCATTCTTCAGCCTTTTTAATGCTTTTCTTACTAAATACAATTAACCTGCTGCAAGTTTCCACGACATGTATTCCACAGAACAACAAATCGGAATCTCCAGTAAAACAGGCATCTGTAGAGGCAGCCGCAGCCATGTTGTGTGCTAGCCTGAAGCAAAGCGCGTGATTGGCCAACTGGCAGACAAATCAATGTTAAACGTGCTTTGATTGGACTAATAAATTCCCGAAATGTTTCTGTTTTTTCTCTAATTTAATAAAAAATGTGCAAGTCTTCTTCATATCGAGTTTCAGGGGTGATTTATATAAATTTTTTTACACAATATGTGAAAATTTCATGTAGTTTGGTGACTTGGGTCACGAAACTGCAGAATAAAGCTCCTCGGCCCACAGCCTAATAGGGTGATTGCACGAAAGGTCACTGGGTCATAGGTCTTCACGCACGGAGCCACAAAATCCAACTGGAGGACAGGCGTCACTTCCGGTACATGTTATTAATGCTAGAAACGCGTACTTTCAAACCTGTTAAAAAACCGCTAAAACGGTTAATTTTAGCGCTGTAAATAACTGCAAGTCGGGGTGACCGTGAGACACAGCTATCCTACTTTAGAGTTCCAAAGATTAAGAAAAATGAAGGTAAAGAGAAGAGAGAGCTGAAGGGACAACAACAGCGGAAGTGGTTGGCGAACATTGGCGGTGCAGATATAAAGATAGAAAATATCGGGAATTATCGCGTTTGCTCACTGCATTTCATCAAAAGTAAGGCATTATTGATGTTTTTTCTTTATTCATTTGTTATATAAAAAGTTTTAAAAGTGAAAAATCCATCAGTAAAATTGCAAAATCGCCCATGGTTCTCAGGTGGGTTTTAACATGCAAAAAGGAAACGCTTCTGAAGCTAAATTTACCATTTAAATAATCGTAAACCATAAATGCGTTTTGAAATAAATTTTACTCAGATGCAAGCTAAGGAATGGGATAATTGTCAGCTGTTAATTGGACATAGTCAACTTCAGCAAATTGACAATATCTTTGAAAGGGAGTGGGTGTTTAAGCTGTCAGGACATTTTATTATTTGCCAAAATATATTTCTCAATGTTTCTTGTTTAAAGCCTGCACAATCACCCAAACTACTTATTTAACCCACTCCCATTCAAAGATATTGTAAATTTGCTGAAGTTGATTATATCCAATTAACAGCTGACAATTATCCCATTCCTTAGCTTGCATCTGAGTAAAATTTATTTCAAAACGCATTTAAGGTTTACGTTTATTTAAATGGTAAATTTAGCTTCAGAAGCGTTTCCTTTTTGCATGTTAAAACCCACCTGAGAACCGTGGGCGATTTTGCAATTTTACTGGTGGATTTTTCCACTTTTAAAACTTTTTATATAAAAAATGAATAAAGACAAAACATCAATAATGCCTTACTTTTGATGAAATGCAGTGAGCAAACGCGATAATTCCCGATATTTTCTATCTTTATATCTGCACCGCCAATGTTCGCCAACCACTTCCGCGGTTGTTGTCCCTTCAGCTCTCTTCTCTTTACCTTCATTTTTCTTAATCTTTGGAACGCTAAAGTAGGATAGCTGTGTCTCACGGTCTCCCCGACTTGCACAGCTATTTACAGTGCAAAAATTCACCGTTTTGGCGTTTTTTAACAGGTTTGAAAGTACGCGTTTCTAGCATTAATAACATGTACCGGAAGTGACGCCTGTCCTCCAGTTGGATTTTGTGGCTCCGTGCGTGAAGACCTATGACCCAGTGACCTTTCGTGCAATCACCCTATAGAGGGAGTACAGAGAAGGTTCACCAGACTGATTCCTGGGATGTCAGGACTTTCATATGAAGAAAGACTGAATAGGCTCGGTTTGTGCTCACTAGAATTTAGAAGATTGAGAGGGGATCTTATAGAAACTTACAAAATTCTTAAGGGGTTGGACAGGCTAGTTGCAGGAAGATTGTTCCCGATGTTGGGGAAGTCCAGAACAAGTGGTCACAGTTTAAGGATAAGGGGGAAATCTTTTAGGACCGAGATGAGGAAAACATTTTTCACAGAGAGTGGTGAATCTCTGGAATTCTCTGCCACAGAAGGTAGTTGAGGTCAGTTCATTGGCTATATTTAAGAGGGAGTTAGATGTGGTCCTTGTGGCTAAAGGGATCAGGGGGTATGGAGAGAAGGCAGGTACAGGATACTGAGTTGGATGATCAGCCATGATCAAATAGAATGACGGTGCAGGCTCGAAGGGCCGAATGGCCTACTCCTGCACCTATTTTCTATGTTTCTATGTTCCCTACGTTCATTTGTCCATGTCCTTATCACTTTCCTTTCTGGCTTACTTATCTTAAATTTGGTTTTATACACTGGAATCATGTGCACAATATTATGATCAGAATTCAAAATGGTTGGCTTACACTTGGATGCATAAGCCCCTTTGACATTTACAAAACATTTGTCCAAGATATTGTCTTTTCTCAAGTCAAGTCAAGTCAAGTTTATTTGTTACATACACATACGAGATGTGCAGTAAAATGAAAAGTAACAATGCTCGCGGACTTTGTGCAAAAAGACAAACAAACGAACAACCAAACAAACTACAGGTTCACAACCTTTTATCCGAAATTCCGGAAACCGAAAAGCTCCGAAACCCCGACATTTTTTCCAGGATGTCGTCTGCACACCAAAGCTCGCGTTTGCCGCCAAACTTGACACGCCAAAGCTCGCGTTTGCCGCCAAACGCACGTCGCCTCTGCTGCTCACGGATATTTTGTTTATTTTTGCTGTTTTCTTTTTTACTTTGAAGACGGTGAAAATGTCAGAAAGAGCTGCAGATTCCCCTATGGATAACAGGGAGAAGCAGAAAAGGAAGCATCTGGCATTATCGATAGCACAGAAAATAGAGTTATTGCAGAAGCTTGATCGTGGTGAATCTGTGCGGCGTCTTACTGAAGATTATGGTGTGGGAACTACCACCATATACGACCTAAAGAAACAGAAACTTAAGTTGTTGAAGTTTTACAGTGACAGTGATGACCAGAAACTAATGAAAAATAGGAAAACGCTGCATAGGGCTAAAAACGAAGATCATGACCGTGTGCTGATGGAGTGGATTCGACAACGAAGAGGTGAGCGAATGCCACTGACTGGTTTGATGGTAATGAAACAAGCCAGAAAATACCATGAAGAACTGAACATTGGAGGCAAGTGTGAATATTCAGAAGGTTGGATGCAGAAATTTAAGAAGCGGCATGGTATAAAATATCTGAAAATCTGTGGAGTAAAAGCTTCTGCTGCTTATGATGCAGCTGAACGTTACATTGGTGAATTTGCCAAGATGGTATCTGATGAAAAGCTTAGTCCGGAGCAAATATACAATGCTGATGAAACAGCTCTCTACTGGCGCTACGTCCCTAGAAAAACATTAACAACGGCTGATGAAAGAGCACTATCAGGATTCAAGGACGCTGAGGACAGGGTGACTGTTCTTGGCTGTGTAAATGCTGCAAGCACACACATGTTAAAGTTGGCAGTGCTTGGAAAAAGCCAACATCCAAGATGTTTTAAAGGTGTAACAAATCTACCTGTGCATTATTATGCAAACAAGAATGCATGGGTAACCAGAGAAATGTTTACCAATTGGTTCAATAACCATTTCGTACCAGCTGCACGAGCTCATTGTAGGAAAGCTGGACTGGTAGAAAACTGCAAGATTATATTGCTCCTAGACAACTGTTCCGCACATCCCCCTGCTGAAGTTCTTGTGAAAAATAATGTTTTTGGCATTTATCTTCCACCCAATGCGACATCTTTAATACAGCCTTGTGACCAAGGAATTTTGCGCTCAATGAAGACAATGTACAAAGACTTTTTTCTGAACTGCATGCTTGCTGCAGTCAACAGAGGCGTAGATATCAAAGACTTCCTGAAAGAGTTCACTCTTAAGGATGCCATTTATGCACTTGTTAATGCTTGGAAAGATGTAACTAAATCAACATTAAAAAATGCATGGCACGAACTTTGGCCTACAACAATGTCCGATGAAAATGAGCCTGCAGATGAAGACTTTGAAGGATTCCGTGTCACTGACGAGAAGAAGATCATATCAAACCTCATTGCTTATGCCAAACGTGTTGGAACAGAAAATGTAAATACGTTAGAGTCAGCTGATATCGAAGAAGTGCTGAATGTTGACAATGACGCACCTGTAGTGCATTCCTTGAGTGATGGAGAAATTGCTGAAATGGTGTTAGATAACAATAAGCATGAGGATAGCACAGGTAGTGATGAGGATGATGACATTGTGGACACAGGTGAAAAAATGCCCATAGATGATATGGTAAAACTGTGTGATCAGTTAATTGGTGGCATGGAACAACATACATTTATCAGTGCCCATGAGATTATGGCAGTTTATTCAATCAAAGAGAGACTGCTTAGGCAGAAACCTCCGTTAATGAGACAGATGACACTGGAGGAATTCTTTAAGCCCGAGAACGATGGTCACCATGGGAACGATGTGAAGCACGGTATTGATGGTCACCATAACAACGTTGACGACATTGATGTTTCTCCAGGATCCTCAAAATAGTTGTTTTGTGCTTTTACTGCATGTAAGTATTTTTTCATGTGTTTAGCTTAGTTTAAGCCAGTTTATGTTTAAAGTTTTACTTAATGTTTATCTTTTTTTTAATTATTTACTCGGGGGATTCTTGATTCTTGAATCCCTCGAGCTGGGCCACCTAAGTCCATGTAGCCCCGCTAAGGTGACAAGAGAGCGTTACTTCCCTCACCGAGTAACTGCCGGGATCGAGGCGCAAACTCGCAACCTTGCGGCCACGAGCCGGGCACTCTACCACTGAGCCCCCTGTAATGTTTTATCTAAAAAACGTTAAAATCTACGCTAAAAATCTTCCATTCCGAAATCCGAAAGGTGTCTGGTCCCAAGGCTTTCGGATAAAAGGTTGTGAACCTGTACAAACAGAATGTAACAGAATCACATATTCTTTTTTTATATTAAATATTGTGGGAAAAAAACAGCAACTTTAAAAAAAAAGCAGTAGACTGGTACAGTAACGTTACACCCTGGTGAGATAGGAGTTTACAGTCCGAATGGCCTCTGGGAAGAAACTCCTTCTCAATCTCTCCGTTCTCACAGCATGGCAACGGAGGCGTTTGCCTGACCGTAGCAGCTGGAACAGTCCGTTGCAGGGGTGGAAGGGGCCCCCCATGATCTGGTTGGCTCTGGAGTTGCACCTCCTGATGTATAGTTCCTGCAGGGGGGGCGAGTGTAGTTCCCATAGTGCGTTCGGCCGAGAGACAAAGGCCAATAATCCACAGAAACAAAAGCCTAGGTTTCAGGGCACACGTATCATACTATGTACAGACTTTACAGATGGGACCGGTTAGACGACGTTTTAAATGTTTTAAAACTAGGCACAAACAGAGCAGACTGGAATGTGGTGCACAGCAGAGCAGCCCTCATGCACCTCCCACTATTTGATTTAATATTGAACTTGTGTTGGGCATTTTGCTGATCAAAATAATTTCTACTTTTTTTTTTCTAAAACTGCAAATAGAAACTTGTTTCTACTTAATGCTGCTCAGTGGGTTTTTTTGTCTTTACATTTTTCAGGTGCCTCAGAAGAAGAAATGCATAATTGCCAAACCAAATGTCCAGCCTGGCAAAGCTAGAGCTCACCTTGTAGTGAATTTCTCTGTCCTGCCCGAGTCTAAGAGGGATCTTAAAAATGGGCACATCTTTTACTTGTACACCTCGTTTGGTAAAAGTCTGTCTGAAACTGAGGGACGGCTGAGTTCACATTTCTCTTTGTCGGATGAAGAAGGCTATTCATTTGGTGCTGTTAACTCAAGGGTGAGGAGTCTTGTTAACCGGAGGACTTTGTTTAAGTTTAAAAAACTCTGCAATCCCAAGGAACTTGGAACATTTATGAAAATTTGTGATGGAACTTTTAAACTTCCAGAAGGCAGTCAACACATTTCATTAGATGACTTTCCACTGCCTGCTGCCCAAGATCCTGAATCCTTGACATCTGCTGAAATCCAAGTGCCCATATTTCAAGACAAAGAGGACATGGGCGATGACAGTCATAGTCTGCATCCTCCACTGAATCTAGCTGCTGCCTCACCTGAATCAAGTCTCACACTAAGGGAACAGAAAATGAAGAAAAGACTAAACTTCATGTCTAGATCCAAGGTTGTTCTTACACAAAAGTATCACACAAAGGTCAGTGAACTTAGGGCACAGTTGAAAACTCCTCAACATGTAGTTAATCAAGCCTTAGAGATAAAGCAAAACCAAATAGATTTGAAGGACAGAAAGATTCAGGAACTCAAAACCAAATTACATGGGACTAATTTGGCACGAGAGCTTGCTGAAACCAAGGCAGAGTTTTTGAAACTTAAAAAAGCACACAGACAATTGCTCAAGTTTCGTGGCAGTGAGGGAAAGGGAGAAACTGTTTCAATTCACCAGTACAGAAAAGTTCAGGAAAAACTAAAGGACAGGGAAGAGGATGTGAAACTCCTCAAATTTGACAATATTGTCCTCAAGGAAGCAATCGAAACACTGGAGGCAACATTACAAATTGACTGAGTGTTCAAGAAGGAACTGCAGATGCTGGAAAATCGAAGGTAGACAAAAATGCTGGACAAACTCAGCGGGTGTAGCTATCCCTGAAACATTCTGGGATAACGACACCATAGATGCCTTGTCCATGGCCTGAAGCTTCTCTCAGCCGGTAATTATTTTTTATTCAAATTTTGTGGAATTTTGGAAACATTTGATTTTAATATCTGACCTTAAAATTAATGTTTTTGTCTGAAATATTGACAATGAATTCATTGCTGTTGCAGGCTCTGCAGCACAAGGCATTCTTGGGCCACCCACATATGGGACTGATGGTGTTAAGGTTTTTACTTCAAACAGACAACAACACAAAAATTAGTGATAAAGCATTAAACTCTTTATTTCGCCAGGTGGGTGTGGCTGTAAACTCTTACAGACTATAGGTTCACTCTATCCCCACACACAGAGGCAATGTTCAATCAGATATATTTATACCCCGATAATCAGCAATTCAGCAATACTTTACCTTACAGAGCATCTAGACCACCAGGGGAACCCGGGACATGGCCAGCACTGCCGGCACTGTTCGTTTTTTCATCTTTTGTTATTTTTAACGTCTGTTAAGAGTTTATTTTAATGTACTTCAGTTTGTTTTATGGGGGGGGGGGGATCAGGGGAAACTTTTTATCAAATTCATACCTTCCTGGAGATGTGATCACTTTTCGGATCACATTCGCCGGGCTCTGCGGCCTACCATTGCTGGAGCTGGGAGCCGCCTCGGACTGTCGTGAGCCCCACCGCGGGGCGCTGACTTACCATCAGAGTGGAACCCTTGCCTGCGGACTTACCATCAAGGAGTCACTGTGGTGGATGTTCATGTTAAAATGTGTTTTTGACTCTGTTGCTTTTAATTGTTTGACTGACCTGGCCAGTGAAATTCCTGTCCCAGTCTGTTGTAAAACATACATGGCGAATAAAGTCTGTTTCTGATTATGATTCACAGCATCTTGCCTGTTAAGATTGACAGGTTCTTCCGAGAGACGAAAGGTTAGCCCATATATGGTTGTGTTGAAGAAGCTGTTTAACTGCAGATTAAGCATTTGATTTATTTATTTATCTTATTAACGCACATTATAATCTTGTGGAGTAAAGAGTACGAGCCAAAGAGTACGAACCATTCTCCTGGTGTTTATATCATAAAGGGAAAACATTCATGTCGTTGTGCTGTTATCTCGCTGGTGTTATGTAAGAATGGCAAAAACATCTTTTAGTTATAGTGCTGTAGCATTGCTAGTGTAATAGGAGAAAGGTGAAAGCATCCACTTTATTGATTCTAAACCTACAGCTGAATCCATTTTGTAAATTTTAAATCTTTAAACTTTCTCAATGGGACCAAAACACCAGCAGGTTCACCAGGTATCTAATGTTGTTATACTTTTGGTGAATTGGATTTGAAATTCTTTTGTCACACACAGCTTGTGAAATATTTTAATTTGTTTGCCTTCCACTGGACAATAGAACAGCGCTGGCCTGCGGCCGATAACAATAGACAATAGACGCAGGAGGAGGCCATTTGGCCCTTCGAGTCAGCACCGCCATTTAATGTGATCATGGCAGGTCATCCCCAATCAGTTCCTGCCTTCTCCCCATATCCCCTGACTCCGCTATCAGTTCTTTTGAAAGCATCCAGAGAACCTGCTTCCACCGCCCTCTGAGGCAGAGAATTCCAGATTCAGAAATGAGAAAAAGTGATTCCTCGTCTCCGATCTAAATGGCTTACCCCTTATTCTTAAACTGTGGCCCCTGGTTCTGGACTCCGCCAACATCGGCAACATGTTTCCTGCCTCTAGCGTGTCCAAGCCCTTAACAATCCTATATGTTTCAATAAGATCCCCTCTCCTTCTAAACTCCAGAGTGTACAAGCCCAGCTGCTCCATACTCTCAGCATATGACAGTCCCGCCATCCCAGGAATTAACCTTGTAAACCAACGCTGCACTCCCTCAATAGCAGGAATGTTCTTCCTCAAATTAGGGTACCAAAACTGCACACAATACTCCAGGTGTGGGCTCACTATGGCTCTGTACAACTGCAGAAGGACATCTTTGCTCCTATATTCGATTCCTCGTCATAAAGGCCAACATGCCATTCGCTTTCTTCACTGCCTGCTGTACGTGCATGCTTACTTTCATAGACTGATGTACAAGGACCCCCAGATCCCGTTGTACCTCCCCTTTTCCCACTTGACGCCATTTAGATAGTAATTTGCCTTCCTGTTTTTGCTACCAAAGTGGATCTCACATTTATCTGCATTACACTTCAACTGCCATGCATCTGCCCACTCCCCCAACCTGTCCAAGTCACCCTGCATTCTCATAGCATCCTCCTCACAGTTCACACTTTCACCCAGCTTTGTGTCATCTGCAAATTTGCTAATGTTATTTTGAATCCCTTCATCCAAATCATTGATGTATATTGTAAATAGCTGCAGTCCCAGAACCGAGCCTTGCGGTACCCCACTAGTCACTGCCTGCCATTCTGAAAGGGACCCGTTAATCCCTACTCTTTATTTCCTGTCTGCCAACCACTTCTCTATCCATGTCAGCACTCTACCCCCAATACCATGTGCCCTAATTTTGCCCACTAATCTCCTATGTGGGACCTTATCAAATGCTTTCTGAAAGTCCAGGTACACTATGGAGAGAAGGCAGGTACAGGATACTGAGTTGGATGATCGGTGCAGGCTCGAAATGCTGAATGGCCTACTCCTGCACCTTTTTTCTATGTTTCTACTACATCCACTGGCTCTCCCTTGTCCATTTTCCTAGTTACATCTTCAAAAAATTCCAGAAGATTAGTCAAGCATGATTTCTCCTTCGTAAATCTATGCTGACTCGGACCGATCCTGTTACTGCTATCCAAATGTGCGGCTATCTCATCTTTTATAATTGACTCCAACATCTTCCCCACCGATGTCAGGCTAACTGGTCTATAATTCCCCGTTTTCACTCTCTCGCCTTTCTTAAAAAGTGGGATAACATTAGCTACCCTCGAATCCACAGGAACTGATCCTGAGTCTATAGAACATTGGAAAATTATCACCAATGCATCCACTATTCCTTAAGTACCCTGGGATGCAGACCATCAGGCCCTGAGGATTTATCAACCTTCAGTCCTATCAGTCTACCCAACACCATTTCATGCCTAATGTGGATTTCCTTCAGTTCCTCTGTCACCCCAGATCCTCTGGCCACTACTATATCAGGAAGATTGTGTCCCCCTTAGTGAAGACGGATCCAAAGTACCTGTTCAATGCATCTGCCATTTCCTTGTTCCCCATAATAAATTCACCTTTTTCAGTCTTCAAGGGTCCAACTTTGGTCTTAACTACATTTTTCCTTGTCACATACCTAAAGAAGCTTTTACTGTCCTGCTTTATATTCTTGGCTAGCTTCCCTTCGTACCTCATCTTTTCTCCCCGTATTGTCTTTTTGGTTATCTTCTGTTCTTTAAACATTACCCAATCCTCTTGCTTCCTGCTCATCGTTGTTACGTTGTACTTCTTTGCTTCCTGAACATCCTGAATCCGCGTTCTCCAGAATGAAAGTGCCGATTCACACAGAAAGTTGTGAGTCTGTGGAATTCTCTGTCTCCGAAGGTGCCGAAGACCAGTTCCCTGCATACATTCAAGAGAGAACTAGACAGGGCTCGTAAAGATAGCGGAGTCAGGGTACATGGGGAGAAGGCAGGAACGGGGGTACTGATTCTGGATGATCACACATGGCTCAAAGGACCGAATGGCCTACTCCAGCACACTTTCAACATTATTGTTGACCCTTAATTTATACTGTATTTTTAGTTATTGAATCAGGTTTTTAAAAAAAGCATTGTAGTTAGTGTTTGTGACACACAGACTCTTGAATGCTTTTGTTTTTCAAATGACACAGTTCTTTATTTTAACACTGTAAGAAGTCATATTCTAGATGGATGCAATGTATTCCCAGACTCCCTTCTTGCACAACATCTACTTCTATCATAAGTGGGGGGGGGGGGGGGGGGGGTAGGGGAGAGTTGTACCCGGGATGGGAGTGGGGGAGGGGGATATGGGGAGAGTTGTACCAGGGGAGGGGAGGGGGGGGGGGGGGGGCGGGGTAAAGGGAGAGCTGCACCAGGGGTATGGGGGTGAGCATCACTCACTCAGCACTGAGCATAAGCCAATTATTAACCTACAAACCTGTACGTCTTTGGAGTGTGGAAGGAAGCAGAAGGTATTGGGGAAATCCCACGCAGGTCACGGGGAGAGAACGTGCAAACTCCATACAGACAGCACCCGTAGTCGGGATCGAACCCGGGTCTCTTACGCTGTGAGGCAGCAACTCTACCCGCTGCACCACCATGCCACTAATCTGGTGAGAGGGGCAGACGTCGTGACGCTGGAGGGGAGGGGCAGATGTCATGACGCTGGGGAGGGGCCGACGTCGTGACGCTGGAGGAGAGGGGCAGACGTCGTGACGCTGGAGGAGAGGGGCAGACGTCGTGACGCTGAGGAGGGGCAGACGTCGTGACGCAGTAAAGAGGGGCAGACGTGACGCTGTAGAGAGGCAGACGTCGGGACGCAGTAGAGGGGAAGACGTCATGACGCTAGAGGAGAGGGGCAGACGTCATGACGCTGGAGGAGAGGGGCAGACGTCATGACGCTGGAGGAGAGGAGCAGACGTCATGACGCTGGAGGAGAGGGGCAGACGTCGTGACGCAGTAGAGGGGCAGACGTCGGGACCTTAAAGCGGAAAGACATTTACACCGGAGCTTTGGACAGATTTGTTTTGCGGCCCCACGTGATCCGGCGGAGACAGACGACGGTGAGCATCGCAAAATGGTCCCAAGAAGATGGAAGGTGCTGCCCGGGAGCGAGGCCCAACCCCCACCCAACAGGCAGGTTAAAACTGAGGAGGGCCTGGAGATTGAGGTCAAGGTGGAGGAGGAGGAGGAGGAGGAGGAGGATGAGGGCCTGGAGGAGACCATGGAGATGTATCGTGTCCACAGAACCAACACCAACATCCCACCCCGGACTAAGGTACTCAAGGCCACAGGTATTGTTGCTGCTGGTGCTGGTGCTGAGCCAGGCCCAGGCCATGCACAGGACACTGCTGCCTCAATTGTGATGAAGAAGGTCAGGAGACGCGCTAAAGGGCCTGTCCCACTGTGGCGACCTAATTTGCGAGTTTGCGCTCGCCGCAAACTCGCAGCACGGTCGACACGTGGTCCTAGGAGGTCACTGTAGCTATCCTTCATGCTCGAGAGAAGTTCCCGCGTATGGGGGGGGTTGCACGTAAGGTCATCGGGCCAAAGAGCATGACGTACGGAGCAGCTCAATCCATGTGGAGGACATGGCAGCTTCCGGCACGTACTGTTACTACACGAAACGCGGACTTTTCTCACCCGTTAAAAAATGGCGAAATGGTCAATTTTTGATGTAAATAATTGTGGAAATCGGGGTAACCGTGAGAGACATTTATCCTACTTCAGAATTCCAAAAGTGAGGAGAAATGATGGTAGAGAGAAGCGGCGTCTGAGGGGACAACAACGGCTAAAGTGGTTGCCGAACATTGGCCGTGCAGATATCAAGATTGAAAATATTGACAATTATCGCATTTGCTCACTGCATTTCAAGCCGTTAAGTCTATTCGTCACATACACATACGAGATGTGCAGTGAAATGAAAAGTGGCAATGCTCGCGCACTTTGTGCAAAAAACAAACAAACTATAAACAGAATGGAACAGAATCACATATTCTTTTACATATTAAATATTGTGAGCGGAAGGAAAAAGGGAGAAAAACACAGTAGAATGGTACAGTAACAGTAAGGCATTATTTGTGTGTTTTCTTGATTCCTTTGGTATCTAAAAAGTTTCAGAAGTGATAAATCTGGCTGTAAAATGTTAAAATAGCCCACGGTTCTCAAGTGGGTTTTTACATACAAAAAGAAAACACTTCTGAAGCTAAATTTATAATTTAAAAAATCGCTAAACCATACGTGGGTTTTGAATTACATTTTACTCAGATGCAAACCAAGGAATGGCATAATTGTTAGCTGTTAGTTGGACATAATCAACCTCAGCAAATTGACAATACCTTTGAAAGTTGGAATTCAGAAGTAGGATAAATGTCTCTCGCGCTTATCACGATTCCCATAATTATTTACAGCGCAAAAATCGACCATTTCGGCGGTTTTTAACGGACCCGCTGCCTGGGAAAAAATTGTAAATTCTTACCTGCAGTTCATCGCGTGTACCCCAGTTGGCGTTGCGTGGCAACAGTACAGGTCAGGGTTCGTGACCTCGACTGCGTGCAACCTCCCGATAGTCGCGGTCGAGGAGAATTGTTTAGCGTGCTGAAAAATTGGTTGGCGTGGAAAAAATCAATTGGTTTTTTACTTGTAGGTTTAGTGGAAGCAGGTCGGCATGCTATCGTAGGTAATCGAAGGCAAGGGAAAGTAGTCGTAGATATTGTTTGTATATCACGTTTGCTCGTTGCAATGGCTCCTTTGGTGAGCAAACAGCAGCACGAGATGCGCTGTCATTCCAGGGCGCAGTCATTGCGAGAGTTTTCTGTTAGAGCATCAGACTTTGTTTTAGACACATGGCTCCAAAGGAAAGGCAGAAGTGCAGGGTTAAGGCACAACCCTCAACACAAACCTGCTCATGCAGGTGTTGCTGAACCCAGGAGGAGGAGTGGCAGGAGTGGCCGGAGGAGATGCCACAGGAGGAGGAAGACCTGGAGGAGGAAGCCCCTGGAGGATGAGACCAGGGAGGGAGGCCACGTCCCCACCACCGCCCCATCCTTGAATGGCCCATTTAAAGCCAACAACGCAGCCCCTTCTTCCGTGTCTGTGTCAGACACAGCATCAGAAACGGACGCCCCATTGGTGGTGAGGAAGGACTGGAGGAAGGTTTTGCCTTTTACCTTCAGCAGGCAGCAGGAAGGAGAACTGGTGGAATGGTATCGGCAAAACACCATCCTGTACGATAAGGAACATGAAGATTACAGGATGAGGGAGAAGAAGAACAAATTATTCCAGGAAAAGGCGAAGGAATATCCTGACTGCACCTGTAAGTACCTGCTTATTTGTTAACTTCAGTAGCTCTACCATTCTCTTGTCACCATTTGCAGGACATTTCCACAGGTTCCTTTAGATTTAAAGTTCATCATTTTTTCCTGCAATACCTCTTCCATTCTCTTGCAGGTAGGCAGGCAATTAGCACAGGATATATTTGTTTCAAAGATCTGACATATTTTATCTTCATAGTTTATCTGAAGAAGGGTCTCGACCCCGAAACATTGCCTATTTCCTTCTCTCCATAGACGCTGCCCTCACCCGCTGAGTTTCTCCAGCATTTTTGTCTACCTTCGATTTTCCAGCATCTGCAGTTCCTTCTTAAACATAAATAGTTTATCTTCGGTATCTCTTGTAGGCAATCAGGTTTTTATGATAGATTTACCACCTCTTCCATTCTTTTGCAGACTTGCAGGCAACATTCACAAGTCTAATTTCAGGTAGTCCTTACTGTCTCCTCCCCTTCTCAGCTCTCCCCTCTAGCCCTCTGGCTCCTCCTCTTCCTTACTTCTACCCCCCCCCCCCCCCCCCCCCCCCCCCCACCACCCCCACCCTCACATCCAAAGACCCTACAGCGGAGCAAGATAGACCACTCGACAAAAAAGACGTAGTACGGTCATGGGCAGATTCACGGGCAATTTTCGGCCACATTTCCGTAACCGGCTTCCGTCTCCGCACCAAAGATCCCGTCACAGCGGAGCAAAGATACTAGCGCGGAGACGGAAGCCGGTTACGGAAACATCCTCGTAAAAATCAAAGTTCTTTGGTAAAAAATCTTCTCCCCATTTTCAGGATTTTAATTTATTAACACAAACTGTTCCCCCGCAACGTTGATTACACTGCGGGTCGGGTCGGGTTACTGCAATGGATGAAACAAAGGCCCACGTTCCGCTCCGTTGCGTACTACACGTCAGCCCATTGTATTTAGCAGGAATGATCTATCTTGCTCCGCTACAGGATTTTTGGCCTGAAGAACGGTTTCGGCCCGAAACGTTGCCTATTCCTTCGCTCCATAGATGCTGCCTCACCCGCTGATTTTCTCCAGCATTTTTGACTACCTTCACAGCTTATGTTAGTTTGAAGTTGAAATCTTGTCTCCAATACCTCCTACGTTAAATATGCGGGAAGGCAGGCAATTAGCACATGTTATATTTGTTTTAAACTCCTACTTGTTTATCTTCCGTACTTCTTCCATTCTCTTGCTGGCGGGCCGGCGATTAACACCGCCGGGGGCTTCCATGGCGTTTAAGTGCGCGGTTGTTGATTGTCTGCAGCACCTCGTCCATTCTCTTCACAATTCACGCTGGCTTTGTGTTATTTTGTACAGATGATCAGCTCTGCCAGTGGATCAAGAACCAGCGGACAATATATGGGAAGCTGACGATCATGGGGACAAAAACTGGGACTGCTGGGAAAAGTTCACCAAGAGACAGCAGTGGATTCACGACAAGTGGTCGTTCATGAAACCGCACATCGTGCGGGTAGAGAGGAGGAGGAGCTGCAAGAAGGTGATTTGTATTAAATAGTTTGTCCTGGTGGTTGTCCTTGACACATTGTAAAACTAATTTTATTTCTTCCAAATTCAAAACAGGAGTAAGCTCCACCCCCGCTGTGATGTTATCCATCACCCACTGACTCGCTCTGCTCTATGATCTTTGCTCTTGAGCTGGTCCCCTCACTGTCCAGACAGAGAGCACTGCCAGCGGTGAGCGGGCCGGCAGGCGGCGCTGAGGTCCGGCAGCCACTCGCAGCCACCCGAGCTACTTCCCTCCCTGGCCACAATGCATGCGCCGCGGCAGCGGTGAGTGAGTGAGTCGCTGGCATGATCCCCGACCCCCCTCCTTCTCAACGCTCCTGCCCTCCCCGCAACTTTCCCCACGCGCTGTGAAAGGAACTCTCCCCCCCAATTGGTCCCTTTGAACTAGTATTGTCATTCAATGAGATGACAACTGATTCAACTTGTCCCGGTTTGCTCCCGTTTTTTTTTTTTTTCCACCCATCTCCCCACCTACCGTCACCCTTCACACCCTCACCCATTCAGTCATTCAGAATGAAGGAGATTGGGAAGCCTTGGGCAAATTGAATTGTTACTTTCTTTATTTTCATTTTTTATTTTTACGGAGAGGAGAACACTCTGCGCATGCGTGGTTTAAGATTATTTTTTTGAAAGCCGACTGACTGCCTACCCTGAGTATTTACTCACGGCATGTGCCTGCATACGACTCATTTATAATTATATATTTCTATGATTCTACAGAACTTGGCTGGGAACCTGGGGGTCACCGACACTCTTCCCAATTGGGCCCCGCGCCTCCTAATGCCGGCCCTGTCCCTCCACATCTCCCTCCACCAGTCAGCAGCACTTCCAGAGGAGGATGGCACATGAAAACCACAGCGGAGCCTCCTCACCAGACGTCACTAACGGAGACAGAGAGGGAGAACGGAATGAGCTGATCAGGATTGTAAGTCCCTTGTGTAAAAATGCTGCACATTTTAAGTCACGGGTAAATGGAACTCGTAGGTATGTGGGGACGTGTATGATAATTAAAGTGGGACGTGTATGATAATTAAAGGATGCACTATAATTGTGGCCACTTGCTTTAATAAGGAATTATGGCTTTAATTGGTTGATTAGGAAAAGGGAGATGCAACGAGACCTGGGTGTCATGGTACACCAGTCATTGAAAGTAGGCATGCAGGTGCAGCAGGCAGTGAAGAAAGCGAATGGTATGTTTGCACTCATAGCAAAAGGATTTGAGTATAGGAGCAGGGAGGTTCTACTGCAGATGCACAGGGTCTTGGTGAGACCACACCTGGAGTATTGCATACAGTTTTGGTCTGAGGAAAGACATTCTTGCCATAGAGGGAGCACAGAGTAGGTTCACCAGACTGATTCCTGGGATGGCAGGACTTTCATATGATGAATGACTGGATAGACTCGGCTTGTACTCGCTAGCATTTAGAAGATTGAGGGGGGATCTTATAGAAACGTACAAAATTCTTGAGGGGTTGGACAGGCTAGATGCAGGAAGATTGTTCCCGATGTTGGGGAAGTCCAGGACAATGGGTCACAGTTTAAGGATAAGGGGGAAATCTTTTAGGACTGAGATGAGAAAAATATTTTTCACACAGAGAGTGGTGAATCTGTGGAATTCTCTGCCACAGAAGGTAGTTGAGGCCACAGTTCATTAGCTATATTTAAGAGGGAGTTAGATGTGGCCCTTGTGGCTAAAGGGATCAGGGGGTATGGAGAGAAGGCAGGTACGGGATACTGAGTTGGATGATCAGCCATGATCATATTGAATGGCGGTGCAGGCTCCAAGGGCCGAATGGCCTCTACTCCTGCACCTATTTTCTATGTTTCTACTGATTGTATTGGGAAGGGGGACTATAGAGTGATGGGTTGTATATATGACTAAGATACTGTATCGTATATGAGGGCTTTTTCTCTTCTTTTTTCTTTATTTCTCTCTTTTTTGTATGGCTTTGTAAATATTTGATTAGTGTATAAATGTAAATAATTTGGTGTACATATAGTTGCTGGTGTACATATAGCTGCTAAATTTGTATAAGATAATTATAAGCAGTTGAATAAGGGGTGGGAATTAATCAGCTTTGGCTTCATCCTGCTCCTTTTCGGACACACATGATTTCATTTATTGTTTATGACACTATATAAATATTCTTGTTTTAGTTTTTGTATGCTGTTTTGTATGCTCGGCACGGACTGAGATGGCCTGTTTCGGTGCTGTAATTGTTATATGGTTATATGGTTTCATTCTGTTCGAAAAATTCAAACATTTCAAGCTTTTCTGTAGTAACAAAGCCAATTGTAATGCATTTGAAAAAAAAAATCATCATGACAAGGTTTTTTTTCGTACGTAAGTTGAATAGTTTGAATATTGGAGGAACAGCACCTCATATTCCGCTTGGGGAGTCTGCATCCTGGGGCATGAACATTGAATTCTCCCAATTTTTGTTACTCCTTGCTGTCTCCTCCCCTTCCTCAGGCCTCAGGCCCCTCCTCCTCCTTTTTCTTTTCTTCTACCCACCCCCCCATCAGTCTGAAGAAGGGTTTCGGCCCGAAACGTTGCCTATTTCCTTCAGGGTTTCGGCCCGAAACGTTGCCTATTTCCCTCGCTCCATAGATGCTGCTGCACCCGCTGAGTTTCTCCAGCATCTTTGTCTACCTTTAAATAGTTCACAGCTCTCTTGGAAGTTTTTTTTAATGTAAGTTGAAGAGGTTAATCAGATAACAAAGGGGTCCAGAGGGATGCCATTTGGGATGACTGGCTTTTGGCAAAGAGTGAAAACAACTCCATATTCGGAGGTGGCTGAACGTATATTAACTCGAGTTTTCTGGTATTTCTTTGTGTGTGCGCTGCTGGAGATTTGGAGGTAAAACTGTTGCCTCTGGGTCCACACACGTCAGTCGTCAAATTAAAGCTTTGTATGGTCTTAAGAATTTGTACTTTGTCTATCTTTTAAGTGAACTTTTACATTACTGGAGTCTCACGAGCTTCGTTGGCTCGTCTCCAGTTGGTCCAAAATGCTGCCGCTCGCCTTTTAACCGGAACTCGAAAGAGGGAGCACATTACGCCAATTTTGGCCTCCCTTCACTGGCTCCCACTGCACTTTCGAGTTCATTTTAAAATTCTTTTATTTGTTTTTAAATCATTGAATGGCCTCGCCCCGCTTACCTCTCTGAGCTGCTCCACCTATATGCTCCTACCCGGTGCCTCAGGTCAGCGGATCAGCTGCTCCTTGAGGTACCAAGGTCTAAGCGGAAGCTCAGAGGGGATAGAGCCTTTTCTGTTGCTGCCCCGGCACTCTGGAACACCTTGCCGCTGCAGATCAGACAGGCCCCTCACTGTCCATCTTTAAATCCTCCCTAAAAACTCACTTTTATTCACTGGCTGAGACATTGTTCCTGTTTTAGTGCTTTTAATGTCTTTTAATTTTACTGTTTTTATAGTCCTGTCGTCTTAATGGTTTTAGTAGTTTGTAATAACTTTTGTTGACTTCCCATGTACAGCACTTTGTGGTAACTGATGTTGTCTAAAAGCACTTTATAAATAAAGTTATTATTATTATTATTATATTATTCTCATTCATCAACGCATCCATCCATCCATCCACCCATCCATCCATCCATCCATCCATCCATCATTGTACCTTTGACATGGTCATTCGTGTTTCAGCTCATTGAACAGGCAAAAGACGCAACCAGAGCATTTCATGAAGACCCCAAGACCAAATCACCGCAGGAGGACTATGTGAAGAGCTTGACCAGTTTCATTGGCTCCCTGATCAACTGTGCACCGGATAATCGCATGCTGACATTCACCAGAGGCCTCCTAAACTATGTGTTGGATTCTGCGAACAGGTCAATATGTCATTGCATTTGTCTTGTCATTCTGCAATATTTGTCCTTGAAATTAATTTCTTAGATGAAATAATCACGATGATTCCATGTGTGTTGTAGTCTGAGCAGCCGATGCCACAAGTGGGACGTCAACAGATGCCACCACGGCAGATGTTTCCTATGGAGCAGCCATCTCAATATTATGAACAGGTATAAAATGTATAATACACGCCTTGATGGTTGCAATTCTTTGAGACAGAACTCCTCAGTGATGAAATGTTATTTGAGTTCCACTTATATATGATTCTGTGTTCAAAAGCAGTCACTGATGGGACATCCACCGCACATGCGAATGGGGGCACAACCACACCTGCAGGCTGACCAGGTATACAATTTAAAAAATAAAATTGTGAGACAATAGACAATAGGTACAGCAGGAGGCCATTCGGCCCTTCGAGCCAGCACCGCCATTCAATGTGATCGTGGCTGATCATCCCCAACCAGTACCCGTTCCTGCCTTCCCTCCCCCCCCCCATATCCCCTGACTCCGCTATCTTTAAGAGCCCTATCTAGCTCTCTGTTTAAAGCATCCAGAGAACCGGCCTCCACCGCCCCTGAGGCAGAGAATTCCACAGACTCACAACTCTCTGTGAGAAAAAGTGTTTCCTCATCTCCGTTCTAAATGGCTTACCCCTTAGTCTTAAACTGTGTGTGTGGCCCCTGGTTCTGGACTCCCCAAACATCGGGACCATGTTTCCTGCCTCTAGCGTATCCAAGCCCTTAACAATCTTATATGTTTCAATGAGATAACCTCTCATCCTTCTAAACTCCAGAGTGTACAAGCCCAGCAGCTCCATTTTCTCAGCATATGACAGTCCCGCCATCCCGGGAATTAACATGGTGAACCTACACTGCACTCCCTCAATAGCAAGAATGGTCCTTTGATTATTTGTCAATCACATGATTAAATTCACCCTCCTATTCATCATGTTTATGTTCAAAAATATCTGTGATCTGAACGCAAAGACATAAAACATAAAACAGTTTTAATTCAGAATCTATGTCAATCGCAGCTTTTTGAGAGGAAAATGATGAGAGGGATATTCAGAGTTGACGTGGATCAGCTTTTCCCACTGAGGTAGGGAAGATTCAAACAAGAGGTTCAGACATGACTTGAGAATTAAGGGACAAAAGTTTAGGGGTAACATGAGGGGGAACTTCTTTACTCAGAGAGTGGTGGCTGTGTGTGGAATGAGCTTCCAGTGGAAGTGGTGGAGGCAGGTTCGATTTTATCATTTAAAAATAAATTGGATAGGTATATGGACGGGAAAGGAATGGAGGGTTATGGTCTGAGCGCAGGTAGAAACATAGAAACATAGAAAATAGGTGCAGGAGTAGGCCATTCGGCCCTTCGAGCCTGCACCGCCATTCAATATGATCATGGCTGATCATCCAACTCAGTATCCCGTACCTGCCTTCTCTCCATACCCTCTGATCCCCTTGGCCACAAGGGCCACATCTAACTCCCTCTTAAATATAGCCAATGAACTGGCCTCAACTACCCTCTGTGGCAGAGAGTTCCAGAGATTCACCACTCTCTGTGTGAAAAAAGTTCTCCTCATCTCGTTTTAAAGGATTTCCCCCTTATCCTTAAGCTGTGACCCCTTGTCCTGGACTTCCCCAACATCGGGAACAATCTTCCTGCATCTAGCCTGTCCAACCTTAGATGGGACTAGGGGAGAGTAAGTGTTCGGCACGGACTAGAAGGGCCGAGATGGCCTGTTTCCGTGCTGTAATTGTTATATGGTTTAGAGCCTTTATTGTTTTTGCATTTCAATTGACCTGGGTGTTTTTTTTTCCAGAGACGGTATCTATGACATCACCACAGACATACGCTAACTGCAGCCAGCGGCAGGTTCACTGACATCTAATAATGTAGACTACACTCCCCAGGAACGACACAGACTGGCACCAACACCACGAGGGGATTACAGCAGGGACCAGGGGCATCGTTGATTCTCTCTTCAACGTTGACGCTTCTGTTCATGTGGAGTGTTTGTTAACGTTATCTGTTTGCCGTTGTGTAGATTTATTTTGAGGTTTATTAAAATATCTTTATAAAAATGCTGCTATCAAAAAATGCTTGCCTATGATAATTTTGTGCCTTTCATTCACAATAAAGGATATTAATGTTTTTAAAACTCGAATTGACGTCTGATAACCATGTTATTTATAGTGGCCCCTCATGGTCATCAGTTAGAGCTCATATTTTATTTCTCATATATCTAGATAATTTAAACACATACAAGACAGGAACGCACTGTATTTACAGGTTTACTTCTCACCATTATTTTTATGAGTGAAAGCAGACACAAACACTTCAAATGCTCTGCTTTTAAAATATATTTATTATATAAATCTGACAATCAAACAAGCAGCACGCTGAATTTAAAACATAGGCAACTCTTCACCCCCAGCTAGCCTCTGCTGCAGGGTTCCCCCCTCCTCTCCCCCTCCTCCCCTCCTTCCTCCCCCTCTCTCCCTCCCTTCTCCCTTCCTTCCTCCCTTCCCCTCCCCTCCACCCCTCCCTCACTCTCCCCCTCCCTATCCCTCCCCTCTCTCCTCCCTTCCCTCCTCCTCTCTCCCTCCTCCTTTCCCCCTTCTCTCCCATCTCCTCTCTCCCCCCCTCTCTTTTCTCCCCTCCACTCCCCTCATCCCTCTTCCCTCCCCCCTCCCTCTCTCCCTCCCCTCTCTTCCCCCTCCCCTCTCTCTCCCCTCCCCTCTCTTCCCTCTCTCCCCCTCTCTTCCCCTCCCCTCTCTTCCCTCCCCATCTTCCCCTCCTCCTCTCTTCCCCTCCCCTCCTCTCTTCCCCTCCCTCCCTCTCTTCCCTCCCCTCTCTTCCCCTCCCCTCCCCTCTCTTCCCCTCCTCTCCCTCCCCTCCCTCTCTCTCCCTCCCCTCTCTTCCCCCTCCCTCTCTTCCCCTCCCCTCTCTTCCCCTCCTCTCCCCTCCCCTCCCCTCTCTTCCCCTCTCTTCCCTCCCCCTCTTCCCCTCCCCTCTCTTCCCCTCCCCTCTCTTCCCCTCCCCTCTCTTCCCCTCCCCTCTCTTCCCCTCCCTCTCTTCCCCCTCCCCTCCCCTCTCTTCCCCTCCCTCCCTCCCCTCCCTCTCTTCCCTCCCCTCTCTTCCCCTCCCTCTCTTCCCTCCCCTCTCTTCCCCTCCCCTCTCTTCCCCTCCCCTCTCCTCCCCTCCCTTCCCTCTCTTCCCCTCCCTCTCTTCCCCTCCCCTCCCCTCCCCTCCCCTCTCTTCCCTCCACTCCACTCCCCTCCCCTCTCCTCCCTCCCTTCCCCTCTCTTCCCCTCCCCTCTCTTCCCCTCCTCCTCCCCTCCCTTCCCCTCTCTTCCCCTCCCCTCTCTTCCCCTCCCCTCCCTCCCTCCCTCTCTTCCCCTCCACTCCACTCCCCTCTAAAGCGCTGACCCAGCACCAGCGGCCGCTCCACATTTAGCGGTGGGACCCGCGGGATTAGCCCCGGGCGTCTCTATATAAGGTCGGGCAGACGGGGCATCATCTCCCCGGGGACCGGGACCCGCTTCAGCTGCTGCTTCAGCTCGCCAGGAATGTTTGTCCCCCCACAACCCCTCTCTCACCCCCGGGGGAGCTGCATTATATAGCCGCCTGTCCCGTCCCGCCCCAGCCCACTCTCCATCCAAGGCGAGGAGCCCGTGGGTCTCCAGTCCCGACAGAAGCCAGCGTTACCCTCAGGGTGAGTAACCTCCCATCTCCTCCATCCCCCCCCCCCCCAGGGGCTAGTAGGGACAGACCCTTCGGCCCAACCTGACCAGGGTGCAGACACAATGTGAGGTGAGGTGAGAAAAAACGTTTTCACCCAGAGAGTTGTGAATTTGTGCAATTTCCTGCCACAGAGGGCAGTGGAGGCCAAGTCACTGGATGGATTTAAGAGAGAGTTAGATAGAGCTCTAGGGGCTAGTGGAGTCAAGGGATATGGGGAGAAGGCAGGCACGGGTTATTGATTGGTGATGATCAGCCATGATCGCAATGAATGGCGGTGCTGGCTCGAAGGGCCGAATGGCCTCCTCCTGCACCTATTGTCTATGTTTCTTTATTTCTAATGTGCCGGAGTAACTCAGCGGGACAGGCAGCATCTCTGGAGAGAAGGAATGGGTGACGTTTCGGGTCGAGGCCCTTCTTCAGATGCCAGGACTAGAGGGTGTGAGCTACAGGGAGAGGTTGAGTAGGCTGGGTCTCTATTCCATGGAGCGCAGGAGGATGAGGGGAGATCTTATAGAGGTGTATAAAATCATGAGAGGAATAGATCGGGTAGAGTCTCTTGCCCAGAGTAGGGGAATCGAGGACCAGAGGACACAGGTTTAAGGTGAAGGGGAAAAGATTTAATAGGAATTAAATAGGAGGGGTAACTTTTTCACACAGAGGGTGGTGGGTGTATGGAACGAGCTGCCAGAGGGAGGTGGTTGAGGCTGGGACTATCCTAACATTTAAGAAACAGTTATACAGGCACATGGATAGGACAGGTTGGAGGGATATGGACCAAATGCGGGCAGGTGGGACTAGTGTAGATGGACATGTTGGCCGGTTTGGGCAAGTTGGGCCGAAGGGCCTGTTTCCGCGCTGTATCTCTCTGTGACACTGTGTCCCACCTGCCCGCGTTTGGTCCGTACCCTTCCAACCCTTGTAGAAATTAGCAATTGCAGACGCCAGTTTAATCGTTCTAGGAGAAGAATTAGGCCATTCGGCCCATCAAGTCTACTCCGCCATTCAATCATGGCTGATATATCTCTCCCCCTCAATCCCTTCTCCCTGTAACCCCGTCACCCGCACTTATCAAGATGGACACAGATAGTTATGATAAGATAGTCAGCGTGTTCTTAAGGGGTTGGACAGGCTAGATGCAGGAAGATTGTTCCCGATGTTAGGGAAGTCCAGGACAAGGGGTCACAACTTAAGGATAAGGGGGAAATCCTTTAAAACCGAGATGAGAAGAACTTTTTTCACACAGAGAGTGGTGAATCTCTGGAACTCTCTGCCACAGAGGGTGGTCGAGGCCACAGTTCATTGGCTATATTTAAGAGGGAGTTAGATGTGGCCCTTGTGGCTAAGGGGATCAGAGGGTATGGAGAGAAGATAGGTACGGGATACTGAGTTGGATGATCAGCCATGATCATATTGATGGCGGTGCAGGCTCGAAGGGCCAAATGGCCTACTCCTGCACCTAATTTCTATGTTTCTATGTTTCTATGTGTGGAGGAGTGATAAAAAGAGTCCCTTAGGCACAAAGAATTCGAAAAAGAGTTAAGAACTAAGCCATAGGAAAAGAAAAAGAGAAAAAGAAAACAAGATATATTAAAACGAGATGAAAGGGATTTACCAACTTTGTATTTCCCTCACCCCTCACCCTCACCCCCTCACCCCTCACCCTACCCCTCACCCCTCATCAGGTCCTCAAACCATTTATTTTCAGAATTCTGCTGCACCTTATAGAAACATAGAAGACATAGAAATTAGGTGCAGGAGTAGGCCATTCGGCCCTTCGAACCTGCACCGCCATTCAATATGATCATGGCTGATCATCCAGCTCAGTATCCCGTACCTGCCTTCTCTCCATACCCCCTGATCTCCTTAGCCACACGGGCCACATCTAACTCCCTCTTAAATATAGCCAATGAACTGTGGCCTCAACTACCCTCTGTGGCAGAGAGTTCCAGAGATTCACCACTCTCTGTGTGAAAAAAGTTCTTCTCATCTCGGTTTTAAAGATTTCCCCCTTATCCTTAAGCTGTGACCCTTGTCCTGGACTTCCCCAACATCGGGAGCAATCTTCCTGCATCTAGCCTGTCCAACCCTTAAGAATTTTGTAAGTTTCTATAAGATCCCTCTCAATCTCCTAAATTCTAGAGAGTATAAACCAA
>JAWMAR010000373.1:82500-88991 GCA_036785375.1 Leucoraja ocellata
GTAACTCAGCGGGTCAGGCAGCATCTGTGGAGAACATGGATAGGTGACGTTTCTGGTCAGGAACCATCTTTGTCAAGACCATCACACACAGAGGCTGTGAAGATGTCAGCAAGGAAGTGTTGGGCCGAAGTGCCTGTTTCAATGCACATGAACATGGTCCATAGGACAGTGCAGCCGAAGAACAGGCCCTTCGGCCCATAATGTCGGTGCTGGACATGATGCTAAGAACAATTCTTATCTACAACATAGAACTAGTGTGAACAGGAGATCGATGGGCGGAGTGGACTCGATGGGCTGAAGGGTCTGTTTCCACGCTGTATCTTTCAATTCAATCTAAAAAAAAATGTATCTGCCAATGGACAATAGGTACAGAGTAGGCCATTCGGCCCTTCCAGGTCTTCCCCTATTCCTCTCTCCCCTCTCCCCTCCTCCCCCTCCCCCTCTCTCCCCCTCTCCCTCTCTCCCCTCTCTTCCTCTCTCCCCCTCTCCCCCTCTCTACCCTCTCTCCCCTCTCTCCCTCACTCCCCTCCCCCCTCTCTCCCCCTCTCTCCCCTCTCCCCCTCTCCCATCTCTCCCCTCTCCCTCTCTCCCCCTCTCTCCCCCTCTCTCCTCCCTCTCACCCTCTCTCCCCCTCTCTCCCCTCTCTCCCCTCTCCCCTCTCTCTCCCCTCTCTCCCCTCTCTCCCCCCTCCCTCTCCCATCTCTCCCCTCTCCCCCATCTCTCCCTCTCTCCCCCTCTCCCCCTCTCTCCCCCTCTCTCCCCCTCTCTCCCCTCTCCCCTCTCCCCCATCTCTCCCTCTCTCTCCCCCTCTCCCTCCTCCCCTCTCTCCCTCTCTCCCCTCTCCCCATCTCTCCCCCTCTCCCCCCATCTCTCCCTTCTCCTCCCTCTCTCTCCCCCTCTCCTCTCCCCTCTCCCCTCTCCCCTCTCTCCCCCTCTCTCCCCCCTCTCCCCTCTCTCCTCTCTCCCCCCCTCTCCCCTCTCCTCCCCCTCTCTCCCCCTCTCTCCCTCTCTCACCCATTTCTCCATTGACTGATCTCCCTCTCTCCCTGTGTCTCTTCATGTCTGACCCCTCTCTCCGTGTGCCCCCGTTGACTGACCCGTGTCCCGCCCTCATGTGTCTCTCCCGGGGACAGATGTCCAAGACGGCCGCAGCTCCGGCCAAGAAGCCGGCCCCTCCCCCGCCCGGCTGCTCCATCGACATCAACGACCCCAAGGTCCAGGATGCGGCCATCAAGATCCAGTCATCGTACCGCGGACACAGGTATGTACGCAGCCCCTCCCCCCATACACCCCTTAACCCCACCCCTTATTCTTAAACTGTGTGTGTGGCCCTGGTTCTGGACCCCCCCACATCGGGATCATGTTTCCTGCTTCTAGCGTGTCCAAGCCTTAACAATCTTATATGTTTCAATGAGATGCCCTCTCATCCTTCTAAACTCCACAGAGTGTACAAGCCCAGCCGCTCCATTCTCTCAGCATATGACAGTCCCCGCCATCCCGGGAATTAACCTGTGAACCTACGCTGCACTCCCTCAATAGCAAGAATGTCCTTCCTCAAGTTAGGGACCAAAACTGCACACAATACTCCAGGTGTGGTCTCACCAGGGCCCTGTACAACTGCAGAAGGGACCTCTTTGCTCCGAGACTCAACTCCTCTAGTTATAAAGGCCAACCGGCTAAAACTGCACACAATACTCCAGGTGTGGTCTCACTAGGGCTCTGTACAACTGCAAAAGGACCTCTTTGCTCCTATACTCGACTCCTCTTGTTATGAAGGCCAACGTGCCATTGGCTTTCTTCACTGCCTGCTGTACCTGCATGCTTGGTTTCGTAGACTGATGTACAAGGACCCCAGATCCTGTTGTACTTCCCCTTTTCCAACTTGGCACCATTTAGATAGTACTGCAGGTGTGGTCTCACTAGGGCCCTGTACAACTGCAGAAGGACCTCTTTGCTCCGAGACTCAACTCCTCTAATTATAAAGGCCAACCGGCCAAAACTGCACGCAATACTCCAGGCATGGTCTCACTAGGGCCCTGTACAACTGCAGAAGGACCTCTTTGCTCCAAGACTCAACTCCTCTTGTTATAAAGGCCACCGGCCAAAACTGTACACAATACTCCAGGCGTGGTCTCGCTAGGGCCCCGTACAACTGCAGAAGAACATATTTGCACCGAGACTAGTTATAAAGGCCACCGGCCAAAACTGCACGCAATACTCCAGGCGTGGTCTCGCTAGGGCCCCGTACAACTGCAGAAGGACACATTTGCCGGCTTGTAAGAGATCTATTTAAAGGATCTACAGCTCTGGTCCTTGATCCCGTGCGTGCAGGTCTCGCCGGGAGATGCGCGAGAAGGGGCCGCCGCGAATCCTGAAGGACCTGAAGGACGTGGTCCTGATCGAGGGCAGCGCGGCCAGGCTGGACTGCCGGGTCAGCGCCTTCCCCGACCCCCTCATCCGTTGGTTTAAGGATGGCAAGGAGCTGAAGGACAGCCCCAAATACCGCTACACGTTCGAGGACCCAGATGTGGTGGCGCTGGTGGTGAGAGACGGGATCCAGTCCGACCTGGGAAAGTACACCATCTCCATCACAACACCTTCGGGGAAGCGTATGATTCCGCCAAGATCATCATCGAAGGTAAACCAGCCCTGCCCGCCCGCCCACAACACAGACAGACACAGACTGCTGGAGTAACTCACAGAGACATAGACAACAGGTGCAGGAGTAGAGGCCATTCAGCCCTTCCAGCCTGCACCATTCGCCATTCAATATGATCATGGCTGATCATCCAACTCAGCGGGTGCAGCAGTAGCTATGGAGTGAAGAAATAGGCAACGTTTCGGGCCGAATCCCGAAGGGGTTCGGCCGAAACGTTGCCTATTTCCTATGCCCTAGCTTTCATAGAAACATAGAAAATAGTGCAGGAGTAACATAGAAACATAGAAACATAGAAATTAGGTGCAGGAGTAGAGGCCATTCAGCCCTTCCAGCCTGCACCATTCGCCATTCAATATGATCATGACTGATCATCCAACTCAGTATCCCGTACCTGCCTTCTCTCCATACCCCCTGATCCCTTTAGCCACAAGGGCCACATCTAACTCCCTCTTAAATATAGCCAATGAACTGTGTGGCCTCAACTACCTTCTGTGGCAGAGAATTCCACAGATTCACCACTCTCTGTGTGGGGAAAAAATGTTTTTCTCATTTCATCTCAGTCCTAAAAGATTCCCCCTTATCCTTAAACTGTGTGTGACCCCTTGTCCTGGACTTCCCCAACATCGGGAACAATCTTCCTGCATCTGGCCTGTCCAACCCCTTAAGAATTTTGTATGTTTCTATAAGATCCCCCCTCAATCTTCCAAACTCAGCGGGTCAGGCAGCATCTGTGGAGAGAAGAAATGGGTGCGTTTTTCGACCTTTCTTGACTCGAAACATCACCCATTCCTTCTCTCCAGAGAGGCTGCCTAGACCCGCTGAGTTACTCCAGCATTTTAGACAATAGACAACAGACAATAGGTGCAGGAGTAGAGGCCATTCGGCCCTTCGAGCCAGCACCGCCATTCAATGTGATCATGTCTGATCATCCCCAATCAGTACCCGTTCCTGCCTTCTCCCCATATCCCCTGACTCCGCTATTTTTAAGAGCCCTATCCAGCTCTCTCTTGAAAGTATCCAGAGAACCGGCCTCCACCGCCCTCTGAGGCTGAGAATTCCACAGACTCACCACTCTCTGTGAGAAAAAGTGTTTCCTCGTCTCCGTTCTAAATGGCTTACCCTTATTCTTAAACTGTGTGTGTGGCCCCTGGATTGTTCCCGATTTGGGGAAGTCCAGAACAAGGGGTCACAGTTTAAGGATAAGGGGGAAATCTTTTAGGACCGAGATGAGAAAAACATTTTTCACACAGAGAGTGGTGAATCTTCTGGAATTCTCTGCCACAGAAGGTAGTTGAGGCCACACAGTTCATTGCTATATTTAAGAGGGAGTTAGATGTGGTCCTTGTGGCTAAAGGGATCAGGGGGTATGGAGAGAAGGCAGGTATGGGATACTGAGTGGATGATCAGCCATGATCGTATTGAATGGCGGTGCAGGTTCGAAGGGCCGAATGCCTCTACTCCTGCACCTAGTGTCTATGTTTCTATGTTTCTATGTTCTGGACTCCCCCAACATCGGGAACATGTTTCCTGCCTCTAGCTTCAGTAAAAATTGTGATTATCCCCAGAGTGTGTTGGATAATGTTAGTGTGCGGGGATCGCTGGCCGGCACAGACTCGGTGGGCCGAAGGGCCTGTTCCGTGCTGTACCACTGAAGTCTAAAGACCCACTGAGTTACTCCAGCATTTTGAGTCTCTCCCCTGTGAACCTGCACCTGCAGTTCCTTCCGACACATTCTAACTGGTAACAAAGTTCAACTTATCTGCGATTCTCTCCCCGTCCACATTCTCGCTCCCCCCCTCCCTCCTCACTCCCTTTTTTCCCCTCCCACTCTCTCCCCCCTCCCCCCCTCACAGTCCCAGGCAAGATAGAGAAGGGGCCGGAGAACTCGAAGGTCAAAGCTGGCCAGACGGTCAAGCTGGTGGCCCACATCAGCGGCGCGCCGGAGCCAGACGTGGCTGGACAAAGAATGGGGCGGACATCGAAGAGGATGAACGGTACTGGGGGGGGGGGAGAGGGGAGAGGGAGTGTACTATAGGGGGGGGTTGCACGAAAGGTCACTGGGTCAGCGGGCTCGATGCACTGAGCCGCTAAATCCAACTGGAAGACAGCCGCCACTTCGGGTACCTGATATGAACGCTAGAAGCGCGTACTTTCCTACCGGTTAAAAACCGCCAAAATGTGGAATTTCTGCGCTGAAAAACGTGGTGGGAGTCGGGGTAACCGTGTGGGGGACGTGTACCCAACTTTACAATTCCAAAACGTCAAGCAAAATGAAGGTATAGAGAAGCAAGAACTGAAGGACAACAGCATGCTTGGTAAACATTGTAAATATTGGGAATGATCGCGTTTTGCTCACTGCGTTTTCATCAACAGTAAGGCATTATATTTGTGTTTTTCTTGATTCCTTTGGTATCTAAAAAGTCTCAAAAGTGATAAATCTGGCTGTAATTTTTTCTTCAGGTGCGTTTTCATTTTGTACGTAAAAACCCACGAGAAACCATGGGCGATTTAGAAACATAGAAACATAGAAACATAGACATTTAGGTGCAGGAGTAGAGGCCATTCGGCCCTTCGAGCCTGCACCGCCATTCAATATGATCATGGCTGATCATCCAACTCAGTATCCTGTACCTGCCTTCTCTCCATACCCCCTGATCCCCTTAGCCACAAGGGCCACATCTAACTCCCTCTTAAATATAGCCAATGAACTGGCCTCGACTACCCTCTGTGGCAGAGAGTTCCAGAAGATTCACCACTCTCTGTGTGAAAAAAGTTCTTCTCATCTCGGTTTAAAGGATTTCCCCCTTATCCTTAAGCTGTGACCCCTTGTCCTGGACTTCCCCAACATCGGGAACAATCTTCCTGCATCTAGCCTGTCCAACCCTTAAGAATTTTGTAAGTTTCTATAAGATCCCCTCTCAATCTCCTAAATTCTAGAGAGTATAAACCAAGTCTATCCAGTCTTTCTTCATAAGACAGTCCTGACATCCCAGGAATCAGTCTGGTGAACCTTCTCTGCACTCCCTCTATGGCAATAATGTCCTTCCTCAGATTTGGAGACCAAAACTGTACGCAATACTCCAGGTGTGGTCTCACCAAGACCCTGTACAACTGCACTATATTCGATTCCTCTTGTTATAAAGGCCAACATGCCATTGGCTTTCTTCACTGTTTCTATAAGATCCCCTCTCAATCTCCTAAATTCTAGAGAGTTACTAGAGACCACTCTCTGTGTGAAAAAAAATTAAAACATTTTACAGCCGGATTTATCACTTCTGAAACCTTGTAGATGCCAAAGGAATCAAGAAAAAACACAAATAATGCCTTAGTTGATGAAATGCAGTGAGCAAACGGCAATGTTCGCCAAGCACTCTGTCCGTTGTCCCTTCAGCTCTCACTTCTATCTACCGTAATTTCTCCTCACTTTTGGAATTGTGAAGCAGGTTTAATGTCTCTCACGTTTATCCCGATTTCCATAATTATTTACAGCGCAGAAATTGACAATTTCAGCGGGTTTTAACGGGCCCGCTACGCTGGAAACAACGGCCAGTCCCTACCTGCAGTTCATCGCGTGTAATCCAGTTGGAGTAGCGTAGCGGCGTACGGGTCATGGGTCGTGACCCGACTGCCGCGAAACCTCCCTAGAGTTAAAGTTGAATCTTGGATTTAGCAGCAAAATTAGGAATTCACTCTCTCTCTCTCCCCCTCCCCCCCCCCCCCTCTCTCTCTCCCCCCCTCCCCCTCTCTCACCCACACAGTGTGTTCTACGACATTCGACTCGGACACGACGACTCTGACGATCAAAAACGCCACAAGGCCGACACGGGGAAAT
>JAWMAR010000373.1:89191-169058 GCA_036785375.1 Leucoraja ocellata
CTCCTCTGGCAGCTCGTTCCATACACCCACCACCCTCTGTGTGAAAAAGTTACCCCTCCTATTTAATTCCTATTAAATCTTTTCCCCTTCACCTTGAACCCATGTCCTCTGGTCCTCGATTCCCCTACTCTGGGCAAGAGACTCTGTGCGTCTACCCGATCTATTCCTCTCATGATTTTATACACCTCTATAAGATCACCCCCTCATCCTCCTGCGCTCCAAGGAATAGAGACCCAGCCTACTCAACCTCTCCCTGTAGCTCACACCCTCTAGTCCTGGCATCTGAAGAAGGGCCTCGACCCGAAACATCACCCACTCCTTCTCTCCAGAGATGCTGCCTGTCCCGCTGAGTTACTCCAGCACATTAGAAATAAAGAAACATAGACAATAGGTGCAGGAGGAGGCCATTCGGCCCTTCGAGCCAGCACCGCCATTCATTGTGATCATGGCTGATCATCACCAATCAATAACCCGTGCCTGCCTTCTCCCCATATCCCTTGATTCCACTAGCCCCTAGAGCTCTATCTAACTCTCTCTCAAATCCATCCAGTGACTTGGCCTCCACTGCCCTCTGTGGCAGGAATTCCACAAATTCACAACTCTCTGGGTGAAAACGTTTTTCTCACCTCACCTCACATTGTGTCTGCACCCTGGTCAGGTTGGGCCGAAGGGTCTGTCCCTGCTAGCCCCTGGGGGGGGGGGGGTGGAGGAGATGGGAGGTTACTCACCCTGAGGGTTAACGCTGGCTTCTGTCGGGGACTCGAGACCCACGGGCTCCTCGCCTTGGATGGAGAGTGGGCTGGGGCGGGACGGGACAGGCGGCTATATAATGCAGCTCCCCCGGGGGTGAGAGAGGGGTTGTGGGGGGACACACACATTCCTGGCGAGCTGAAGCAGCAGCTGAAGCGGGTCCCGGTCCCCGGCGGGAGATGATGCCCCGTCTGCCCGACCTTATATAGAGACGCCCGGGCTAATCCCCGGGTCCCACCGCTAAATGTGGAGCGGCCGCTGGTGCTGGGTCAGCGCTTTAGAGGGGAGTGGAGTGGAGGGGAAGGGAAGAGAGGGAGGGGAAGAGAGGGGAGGGGAAGAGAGGGGAGAGAGGGGAGGGGGTGGGCAGAGGGGAGGGGAGGGGAGGGGAAGGGAGGGGAGGGGAAGAGAGGGAGGGAGAGAGGGGAGGGGAGTGGAGGGGAAGGGAGGAGAGGGGAGGGGAAGAGAGGGAGGGGAAGAGAGGGAGGGGAAGAGAGGGAGGGGAAGAGAGGGGAGGGGAAGAGAGGGGGAAGAGGAGGGGGAGGGGAAAGAGAGGGGAAGAGAGGGGAGGGGGAAGAGAGGGAGGGGAGAAGAGGGGAGGGGGAAGAGGGGAGGGGGAAGAGAGGGGAGGGGGAAGAGAGGGGAGGGGGAAGAGAGGGGAGGGAGAGAAGAGGGGAGGTGAGTGGAGGGTGAAAGAGGGGATGAGGGGAGTGGAGGGGGAGAGGAGGAGGGGAGAGAGAGAAGGAAGTGGGGTGGAGGGGATACGGGAGGGGACGTAGAGGAGAGGGGAGGACAGTGGAGGGGAAGGGAGGAAAGGAAGGGAGAAGGGAGAGGAGAGGGGGAGGAAGGGAGGGGGAGAGGATGGGGGGAACCCTGCAGCAGAGGCTAGCTGGGGAGGTGAAAGAGTTGCCTATGTTTAAATTCAGCGTGCTGCTCGTTTGATTGTCAGATTTATATAATAAATATATTTTAAAAAGCAGAGCATTTGAAGTGTTTGCGTCTGCTTTCACTCATAAAAATAATGGTGAGAAGTAAAACTGTAAATACAGTGCAGTTCCTGTCTTGTATGTGTTTAAATTATCTAGATATATGAGAAATGAAATATGAGCTCTAACTGATGACCATGAGGGGCCACTATAAATAACATGGTTATCAGACGTCAATTCGAGTTTTAAAAAACATTAATATCCTTTATTGTGAATGAAAGGCACAAAAATTATCATAGGCAAGCATTTTTTGATAGCAGCATTTTATAAAGATATTTTAATAAACCTTAGAAGTTCAAAATAAATCTATACAAACAAATAACGTTAACAAACACTCCACATGAACAGAAGCGTCAACATCGAAGAGAGAATCAACGATGCCCCTGGTCCCTGCTGTAATCCCCTCGTGGTGTTGGTGCCAGTCTGTGCCGTTCCTGTGGAGTGTAGTCTACATTATTAGATGTCAGTGAACCTGCCGCTGGCTGCAGGTTAGCGTATGTCTGTGGTGATGTCATAGATAACCGTCTCTGGAAAAAAAAAAAAACCCCCAAGGTCAATTGCAATGCAAAAACAATAAAGGCTCTAAACCATATAACAATTACAGCACGGAAACAGGTGGCCTTCTAGTCCGTGCCGAACACGTATTCTCCCCTAGTCCCATCTACCTGCGCTCAGACCATAACCCTCCATTCCCTTCCCGTCCATATAACTATCCAATTTATTTTTAAATGATAAAATCGAACCTGCCTCCACCACCTCCACTGGAAGCTCATTCCACACCGCTACCACTCTCTGAGTAAAGAAGTTCCCCCTCATGTTACCCCTAAACTTTTGTCCCTTAATTCACAAGTCATGTCCCCTTGTTTGAATCTTCCCTACTCTCAGTGGGAAAAGCTTTTCCACGTCAACTCTGTTTATCCCTCTCATCATTTTCCTCTCAAAAGCTGCGATTAACATAGATTCTGAATTAAAACTGTTTTATGTTTTATGTCTTTGCGTTCAGATCACGGACTATTTTTGAAACATAAACATGATGAATAGGAGGGTGAATTTAATCATCTTAACAAGCTGTGATTGACAAATAATCAAAGGGCATTCTTGCTATTGAGGGAGTGCAGCGTAGGTTCACAAGGTTAATTCCCGGGATGGCGGGACTGTCATATGCTGAGAGAATGAAGCGGCTGGGCTTGTACACTCTGGAGTTTAGAAGGATGAGAGGTTATCTCATTGAAACATATAAGATTATTAAGGGTTTGGACACGCTAGAGGCAGGAAACATGTTCCCGATGTTTGGGGAGTCCAGAACCAGGGGCCACACACACAGTTTAAGAATAAGGGGTAAGCCATTTAGAACGGAGACGAGGAAACACTTTTTCTCACAGAGAGTTGTGAGTCTGTGGAATTCTCTGCCTCAGAGGGCGGTGGAGGCCGGTTCTCTGGATACTTTCAAGAGAGAGCTGGATAGGGCTCTTAAAGATAGCGGAGTCAGGGGATATGGGGGGGGGGGGGGGGAGGGGGAGGCAGGAACGGGGTACTGGTTGGGGATGATCAGCCACGATCACATTGAATGGCGGTGCTAGCTCGAAGGGCCGAATGGCCTCCTCCTGCACCTATTGTCTATTGTCTCCCAATTTTATTTTTTTAATTGTATACCTTGTCAGCCTGCAGGTGTGGCTGTGCCCCCATTCGCATGTGCGGTGGATGTCCCATCAGTGACTGCTTTTGAAACACAGAATCATATATAAGTGGAACTCAAATAACATTTCATCACTGAGGAGTTCTGTCTCAAAGAATTGCAACCATCAAGGCGTCTATTATATATTTTATACCTGTTCATAATATTGAGATGGCTGCTCCATAGGAAACATCTGCCGTGGTGGCATCTGTGGACGTCCCACTTGTGGCATCGGCTGCTCAGACTACAACACACATGGAATCATCGTGATTATTTCATCTAAGAAATTAATTTCAAGGACAAATATTGCAGAATGACAAGACAAATGCAATGACATATTGACCTGTTCGCAGAAGTCCAACACATAGTTTAGAAGGCCTCTGGTGAATGTCAGCATGCGATTATCCGGTGTACAGTTGATCAGGGAGCCAATGAAACTGGTCAAACTCTTCACATAGTCCTCCTGCGGTGATTTGGTCTTGGGGTCTTCATGAAATGCTCTGGTTGCGTCTTTTGCCTGTTCAATGAGCTGAAACACGAATGACCATGTCAAAGGTACAATGATGGATGGATGGATGGATGGAAGCGTTGATGAATGAGAATAATATAATAATAATAATAACTTTATTTATAAAGTGCTTTTAGACAACATCAGTTACCACAAAGTGCTGTACATGGGAAGTCAACAAAAGTTATTACAAACTACTAAAACCATTAAGACGACAGGACTATAAAAACAGTAAAAATTAAAAGACATTAAAAGCACTAAAACAGGAACAATGTCTCAGCCAGTGTCGAAAGCCAGTGAATAAAAGTGAGTTTTTAGGGAGGATTTAAAGATGGACAGTGAAGGGGCCTGTCTGATCTGCAGCGGCAAGGTGTTCCAGAGTGCCAGGGCAGCAACAGAAAAGGCTCTATCCCCTCTGAGCTTCCGCTTAGACCTTGGTACCTCAAGGAGCAGCTGATCCGCTGACCTGAGGCACCGGGTAGGAGCATATAGGTGGAGCAGCTCAGAGAGGTAAGGCGGGGCGAGGCCATTCAATGATTTAAAATCAAATAAAGAATTTTAAAATGAACTCGAAAGTGCACTGGGAGCCAGTGAAGGGAGGCCAAAATTGGCGTAATGTGCTCCCTCTTTCGAGTTCCGGTTAAAAGGCGAGCGGCAGCATTTTGGACCAACTGGAGACGAGCCAACGAAGCTCGTGAGACTCCAGTAATGTAAAAGTTCACTTAAAAAGATAGACAAAGTACAAATTCTTAAGACCATACAAAGTTTTAATTTGACGTCTGACGTGTGTGGGCCTAGAGACCCAGAGGCAACAGTTTTACCTCCAAATCTCCAGCAGCGCACACACAAAGAAATACCAGAAAACTCGAGTTAATATACGTTCAGCCACCTCCGAATATGGAGCTGTTTTTCACTCTTTGCCAAAAGCCAGTCATCCCAAATGGCATCCCTCTGGACCCCTTTGTTATCTGATTAACCTCTTCAACTTACATTAAAAAAAAAAAACTTGCAAGAGAGCTGTGTACTATTCAAAGGTAGACAAAGATGCTGGAGAAACTCAGCGGGTGCAGCAGCATCTATGGAGCGAGGGAAATAGGTGACGTTTCAGGCCGAAACCAGACTGATGGGGGGTGGGTAGAAGAAAGGAAAAAGGAGGAGGAGCCTGAGGCCTGAGGAAGTGGAGGAGACAGCAAGGACTAACAAAATTGGGAGAATTCAATGTTCATGCCCCCAGGATGCAGACTCCCCAAGCGGAATATGAGGTGCTGTTCCTCCAATATTCAAACTATTCAACTTACGTACGAAAAAAAACCTTGTCATGATGATTTCTTTTTCAAATGCATTACAATTGGCTTTGTTACTACAGAAAAGCTTAAAATGTTTGAATTTTTGAAAGGTTGGTTAAGAAGGTTCAACTGTTGGGTATAAATGCAGGAATAGCAAGATGGATTCAACAGTGGCTGAATGGGAGAAGCCAGAGGGTAATGGTGGATGGCTGTTTATCGGGTTGGAGGCAGGTGACTAGTGGGGTGCCTCAGGGATCTGTGTTGGGTCCTTTGTTGTTTGTCATGTACATCAATGATCTGGATGAAGGTGTGGTAAATTGGATTAGTAAGTATGCAGATGATACCAAGATAGGGGGTGTTGTGGATAATGAAGAGGATTTCCAAAGTCTACAGAGTGATTTAGACCATTTGGAAAAATGGGCTGAAAGATGGCAGATGGAGTTTAATGCTGATAAATGTGAGGTGCCACACCTTGGCAGGACAAATCAAAATAGGACGTACATGGTAAATGGTAAGGAATTGAAGAATACAGTTGAACAGAGGGATCTGGGTATAACTGTGCATAGTTCCTTGAAGGTGGAATCTCATATAGATAGGGTGGTAAAGAAAGCTTTTGGTATGCTAGCCTTTATAAATCAGAGCATTGAGTATAGAAGCTGGGATGTAATGTTAAAATTGTACAAGGCATTGGAGAGACCAAATCTGTAGTATGGTGTACAATTTTGGTCGCCCAATTATAGGAAGGATGTCAACAAAATAGAGAGAGTACAGAGGAGATTTACTAGAATGTTGCCTGGGTTTCAACAACTAAGTTACAGAGATAGGTTGAATAAGTTAGGTCTTTATTCTCTGGAGCGCAGAAGGTTAAGGGGGGACTTGATAGAGGTCTTTAAAATGATGAGAGGGATAGACAGAGTTGATGTGGACAAGCTTTTCCCTTTGAGAATAGGGAAGATTCAAACAAGAGGACATGACTTCAGAATTAAGGGACAGAAGTTTAGGGGTAATATGAGGGGGAACTTCTTTACTCAGAGAGTGGTAGCGGTGTGGAATGAGCTTCCAGTGGAAGTGGTGGAGGCAGGTTCATTGGTATCATTTAAAAATAAATTGGATAGGCATATGGATGAGAAGGGAATGGAGGGTTATGGTATGAGTGCAGGCAGGTGGGACTAAGGGGAAAAAAAATTTGTTCAGCACGGACTTGTAGGGCCGAGATGGCCTGTTTCCGTGCTGTAATTGTTATATGGTTATATGGTTTTCGAACAGAATGAAAGAATAAAAAGCAAGTGTGAAACCATATAACCATATAACAATTACAGCACGGAAACAGGCCATCTCGGTCCATGCCGAGCATACAAAACAGCATACAAAAACCAAAACAAGAATATTTATATAGTGTCATAAACAATATCTATAAATAAATGAAATCAAGTGTGTCCGAAAAGGAGCAGGATGAAGCCAAAGCTGATTAATTCCCACCGCTTATTCAACTGCTTATAATTATCTTATACAAATTTAGCAGCTATATGTACACCAGCAACTGTATGTACACCAGATTATTTACATTTATACACTAATCAAATATTTACAAAGCCATACAAAAAAGAGAGAAATAAAGAAAAAAGAAGAGAAAAAGCCCTCATATACTATACAGTATCTTAGTCATATATACAACCCATCACTCTATAGTCACCCTTCCCAATACAATCAGTAGAAACATAGAAAATAGGTGCAGGAGTAGGCCATTCGGCCCTTCGAGCCTGCACCGCCATTCAGTATGATCATGGCTGATCATCCAACTCAGTATCCCGTACCTGCCTTCTCTCCATACCTTCTGATCCCTTTAGCCACAAGGGCCACATCTTAAATAAAAACTCCCTCTTAAATATAGTCAATGAACTGTGGCCTCAACCACCTTCTGTGGCAGAGAATTCCACAGATTCACCACTCTCTGTGTGAAAAATGTTTTTCTCATCTCGGTCCTAAAAGATTTCCCCCTTATCCTTAAACTGTGACCCCTTGTTCTGGACTTCCCCAACATCGTGAACAATCTTCCTGCATCTAGCCTGTCCAACCCCTCAAGAATTTTGTACGTTTCTATAAGATCCCCCCTCAATCTGCTAAATGCTAGCGAGTACAAGCCGAGTCTATCCAGTCATTCATCATATGAAAGTCCTGCCATCCCAGGAATCAGTCTGGTGAACCTTCTCTGTGCTCCCTCTATGGCAAGAATGTCTTTCCTCAGACCAAAACTGTATGCAATACTCCAGGTGTGGTCTCACCAAGACCCTGTGCATCTGCAGTAGAACCTCCCTGCTCCTATACTCAAATCCTTTTGCTATGAATGCAAACATACCATTCGCTTTCTTCACTGCCTGCTGCACCTGCATGCCTACCTTCAATGACTGGTGTACCATGACACCCAGGTCTCGCTGCATCTCCCCCTTTTCCTAGTCAGCCACCATTTAGATAATAGTCTGCTTTCCTGTTTTTGCCACCAAAATGGATAACCTCACATTTATCCACATTATACTGCATCTGCCAAACATTTGCCCACTCACCCAGCCTATCCAAGTCACCTTGCAGTCTCCTAGCATCCTCCTCACAGCTAACACTGCCCCCCAGCTTAGTGTCATCCGCAAACTTGGAGATATTGCCTTCAATTCCCTCATTATCATACACGTCCCCACATACCTACAAGTTCCATTTACCCGTGGCTTAAAATGTGCAGCATTTTTACACAAGGGACTTACAATCCTGATCAGCTCATTCCGTTCTCCCTCTCTGTCTCCGTTAGTGACGTCTGGTGAGGAGGCTCCGCTGTGGTTTTCGTGTGCCATCCTCCTCTGATAGTGCTGCTGACTGGTGGAGGGGGATGTGGAGGACAGGGCCGGCATTAGGAGGCGCGGGGCCCAATTGGGAACAATGTCGGTGACCCCCAGGTTCCCAGCCAAGTTCTGTAGAATCATAGAAATATATAATTATAAATGAGTCGTATGCAGGCATGTGCCGTGAGTAAATACTCAGGGTAGGCAGTCAGTCGGCTTTCAAAAAAAAAAATCTTAAACCACGCATGCGCAGAGTGTTCTCCTCTCCGTAAAAATAAAAAATGAAAATAAAGAAAGTAACAATTCAATTTGCCCAAGGCTTCCCAATCTCCTTCATTCTGAATGACTGAATGGGTGAGGGGTGAAGGGTGACGGTAGGTGGGGAGATGGTGGGAAAAACGGGAGCAAACCGGGACAAGTTGAATCAGTTGTCATCTCATTGAATGACAATACTAGTTCAAAGGGACCAATTGGGGGGGAGAGTTCCTTTCACAGCGCGTGGGGAAAGTTGCGGGGAGGGCAGGAGCGTTGAGAAGGAGGGGGTCGGGGATCATGCCAGCGACTCACTCACTCACCGCTGCCGCGGCGCTCCGGGCTCGGAGCCACCGCATGCATTGTGGCCAGGGAGGGAAGTAGCTCGGGTGGCTGCGAGTGGCTGCCGGACCTCAGCGCCGCCTGCCGGCCCGCTCACCGCTGGCAGTGCTCTCTGTCTGGACAGTGAGGGGACCAGCTCAAGAGCAAAGATCATAGAGCAGAGCGAGTCAGTGGGTGATGGATAACATCACAGCGGGGGTGGAGCTTAGTCCTGTTTTGAATTTGGAAGAAATAAAATTAGTTTTACTATGTGTCAAGGACAACCACCAGGACAAACTATTTAATACAAATCACCTTCTTGCAGCTCCTCCTCCTCTCTACCCGCACGATGTGCGGTTTCATGAACGACCACTTGTCGTGAATCCACTGCTGCCTCTTGGTGAACTTTTTCCCAGCAGTCCCAGTTTTTGTCCCCATGATCGTCAGCTTCCCATATATTGTCCGCTGGTTCTTGATCCACTGGCAGAGCTGATCATCTGTACAAAATAACACAAAGCCAGCGTGAATTGTGAAGAGAATGGACGAGGTGCTGCAGACAATCAATAACCGCGCACTTAAACGCCATGGAAGCCCCCAGCGGTGTTAATCGCCGGCCCGCCAGCAAGAGAATGGAAGAAGTAAAGATAAACAAAGTAGGGAGTTTAAAACAAATATAACATGTGCTAATTGCCTGCCTTCCCGCATATTTAATGTAGGAGGAATTGGAGACAAGATTTCAACTTCAAACTAACATAAGCTGTGAAGGTAGTCAAAAATGCTGGAGAAAATCAGCGGGTGAGGCAGCATCTACGGAGCGAAGGAAATAGGCAACGTTTCGGGCCGAAACCGTTCTTCAGGCCAAAGATCCTGTAGTGGAGCAAGATAGACCACTCCTTCTAAATGCAATGGGCTGACGTGTAGTACGCAACGGAGCGGAACGTGGGCCTTTTTTTCATCCATTTCAGTAACTGGACCCGATCCGACCCGCAGTGTAATCAACGTTGCGGGGGAACAGTTTGTGTTAATAAATTAAAATTCTGAAAATGGGGAGAAGATTTTTTACTAAAGAACTTTGATTTTTACGAGGATGTTTCCGTAACCGGCTTCCGTCTCCGCGCTAGTATCTTTGCTCCGCTGTGACGGGATCTTTGGTGCGGAGACGGAAGCCGGTTACGGAAATGTGGCCGAAAATTGCCCGTGAATCTGCCCATGACCGTACTACGTCTTTTTCGTCGAGTGGTCTATCTTGCTCCGCTGTAGGGGCTTTGGATGCGAGTGTGGGGGTGGTGGGGGGGGGGGGGGGTAGAAGTAAGGAAGAGGAGGAGCCAGAGGGCTAGAGGGAGAGCTGAGAAGGGGAGGAGACAGTAAGGACTACCTGAAATTAGACTTGTGAATGTTGCCTGCAAGTCTGCAAAAGAATGGAAGAGATACCGAAGATAAACTATTTATGTTTAAGAAGGAACTGCAGATGCTGGAAAATCGAAGGTAGACAAAAATGCTGGAGAAACTCAGCGGGTGAGGCAGCGTCTATGGAGAGAAGGAAATAGGCAATGTTTCGGGTCGAGACCCTTCTTCAGATAAACTATGAAGATAAAATATGTCAGATCTTTGAAACAAATATATCCTGTGCTAATTGCCTGCCTACCTGCAAGAGAATGGAAGAGGTATTGCAGGAAAAAATGATGAACTTTAAATCTAAAGGAACCTGTGGAAATGTCCTGCAAATGGTGACAAGAGAATGGTAGAGCTACTGAAGTTAACAAATAAGCAGGTACTTACAGGTGCAGTCAGGATATTCCTTCGCCTTTTCCTGGAATAATTTGTTCTTCTTCTCCCTCATCCTGTAATCTTCATGTTCCTTATCGTACAGGATGGTGTTTTGCCGATACCATTCCACCAGTTCTCCTTCCTGCTGCCTGCTGAAGGTAAAAGGCAAAACCTTCCTCCAGTCCTTCCTCACCACCAATGGGGCGTCCGTTTCTGATGCTGTGTCTGACACAGACACGGAAGAAGGGGCTGCGTTGTTGGCTTTAAATGGGCCATTCAAGGATGGGGCGGTGGTGGGGACGTGGCCTCCCTCCCTGGTCTCATCCTCCAGGGCTTCCTCCTCCAGGTCTTCGTCCTCCTGTGGCATCTCCTCCGGCCACTCCTGCCACTCCTCCTCCTGGTTCAGCAACACCTGCATGGCAGGTTTGTGTTGATGGTTGTGCCTTAACCCTGCACTTCTGCCTTTTCATTGGAGCCATGTCTAAAACAAGTCTGATGCTCTAACAGAAAACTCTCGCAATGACCGCGCCCTGGAATGACAGCGCATCTCGTGCTGCTGTTTACTCACCAAAGGAGCCATTGCAACGGGCAAACGTGATATACAAACGACTACTTTCCCTTGCCTTCGATTACCTACGATAGCATGCCGACCTGCTTCCACTAAACCTACAAGTAAAAAACCAATTGATTTTTTCCACGCCGACCAATTTTTCAGCATGCTAAACAATTCTCCTCGACCGCGACTATCGGGAGGTTGCACGCAGTCGAGGTCACGAACCCTGACCTGTACTGTTGCCACGCAACGCCAACTGGAGTACACGCGATGAACTGCAGGTAAGAATTTACAATTTTTTCCCGGGCAGCGGGTCCGTTAAAAACCGCCGAAATGGTCGATTTTTGCGCTGTAAATAATTATGGGAATCGTGATAAGCGCGAGAGACATTTATCCTACTTCTGAATTCCAACTTTCAAAGGTATTGTCAATTTGCTGAGGTTGATTATGTCCAACTAACAGCTAACAATTATGCCATTCCTTGGTTTGCATCTGAGTAAAATGTAATTCAAAACCCACGTATGGTTTAGCGATTTTTTAAATTATAAATTTAGCTTCAGAAGTGTTTTCTTTTTGCATGTAAAAACCCACTTGAGAACCGTGGGCTATTTTAACATTTTACAGCCAGATTTATCACTTCTGAAACTTTTTAGATACCAAAGGAATCAAGAAAACACACAAATAATGCCTTACTGTTACTGTACCATTCTACTGTGTTTTTCTCCCTTTTTCCTTCCGCTCACAATATTTAATATGTAAAAGAATATGTGATTCTGTTCCATTCTGTTTATAGTTTGTTTGTTTTTTGCACAAAGTCCGCGAGCATTGCCACTTTTCATTTCACTGCACATCTCGTATGTGTATGTGACGAATAGACTTAACGGCTTGAAATGCAGTGAGCAAATGCGATAATTGTCAATATTTTCAATCTTGATATCTGCACGGCCAATGTTCGGCAACCACTTTAGCCGTTGTTGTCCCCTCAGACGCCGCTTCTCTCTACCATCATTTCTCCTCACTTTTGGAATTCTGAAGTAGGATAAATGTCTCTCACGGTTACCCCGATTTCCACAATTATTTACAGCAAAAATTGACCATTTCGCCATTTTTTAACAGGTGAGAAAGTCCGCGTTTCGTGTAGTAACAGTACGTGCCGGAAGCTGCCATGTCCTCCACATGGATTGAGCTGCTCCGTACGTCATGCCCTTTGGCCCGATGACCTTACGTGCAACCCCCCCCCCATACGCGGGAACTTCTCTCGAGCATGAAGGATAGCTACAGTGACCTCCTAGGACCACGTGTCGACCGTGCTGCGAGTTTGCGGCGAGCGCAAACTCGCAAATTAGGTCGCCACAGTGGGACAGGCCCTTTAGCGCGTCTCCTGACCTTCTTCATCACAATTGAGGCAGCAGTGTCCTGTGCATGGCCTGGGCCTGGGCCTGGCTCAGCACCAGCACCACCAGCAACAATACCTGTGGCCTTGAGTACCTTAGTCCGGGGTGGGATGTTGGTGTTGGTGCTGTGGACACGATACATCTCCATGGTCTCCTCCAGGCCCTCATCCTCCTCCTCCTCCTCCTCCTCCTCCACCTTGACCTCAATCTCCAGGCCCTCCTCAGTTTTAACCTGCCTGTTGGGTGGGGGTTGGGCCTCGCTCCCGGGCAGCACCTTCCATCTTCTTGGGACCATTTTGCGATGCTCACCCTCGTCTGTCTCCGCCGGATCACGTGGGGCCGCAAAACAAATCTGTCCAAAGCTCCGGTGTAAATGTCTTTCCGCTTTAAGGTCCCGACGTCTGCCCCTCTAATGCGTCATGACGTCTGCCCCTCTACAGCGTCACGACGTCTGCCCCTCTACTGCGTCACGACGTCTGCCCCTCTCCTCCAGCGTCATGACGTCTGCTCCTCTCCTCCAGCGTCATGACGTCTGCCCCTCTCCTCCAGCGTCATGACGTCTGCCCCTCTCCTCTAGCGTCATGACGTCTTCCCCTCTACTGCGTCCCGACGTCTGCCCCTCTACAGCGTCACGACGTCACCCCTCTTTACTGCGTCACGACGTCTGCCCCTCCTCAGCGTCACGACGTCTGCCCCTCTCCTCCAGCGTCACGACGTCTGCCCCTCTCCTCCAGCGTCACGACGTCGGCCCCTCCCCAGCGTCATGACATCTGCCCCTCCCCTCCAGCGTCACGACGTCTGCCCCTCTCACCAGATTAGTGGCATGGTGGTGCAGCGGGTAGAGTTGCTGCCTCACAGCGTCAGAGACCCGGGTTCGATCCCGACTACGGGTGCTGTCTGTATGGAGTTTGCACGTTCTCTCCCCGTGACCTGCGTGGTATTTCCCCAATATCTTCTGCTTCCTTCCACACTCCAAAGACGTACAGGTTTGTAGGTTAATAATTGGTTTATGTTCAGATGCTCACTCCCCCCCCCCCCCCCCACCATACCCCTGGTGCAGCTCTCCCTTTACCCCCGCCCCCCCCCCCCCTCCCCTCCCCTGGTACAACTCTCCCCATATCCCCCTCCCCCACTCCCATCCCGGGTACAACTCTCCCCTACCCCCCCCCCCCCCACTTATGATAGAAGTAGATGTTGTGCAAGAAGGGAGTCTGGGAATACATTGCACCCATCTAGAATATGACTTCTTACAGTGTTAAAATAAAGAACTGTGTCATTTGAAAAACAAAAGCATCCAAGAGTCTGTGTGTCACAAACACTAACTACAATGCTTTTTTTAAAAACCTGATTCAATAACTAAAAATACAGTATAAATTAAGGGTCAACAATAATGTTGAAAGTGTGCTGGAGTAGGCCATTCGGTCCTTTGAGCCATGTGTGATCATCCAGAATCAGTACCCCGTTCCTGCCTTCTCCCCATGTACCCTGACTCCGCTATCTTTACGAGCCCTGTCTAGTTCTCTCTTGAATGTATGCAGGGAACTGGTCTTCGGCACCTTCGGAGACAGAGAATTCCACAGACTCACAACTCTCTGTGTGAATCGGCACTTTCATTCTGGAGAACGCGGATTCAGGATGTTCAGGAAGCGAAGAAGTACAACGTAACAACGATGAGCAGGAAGCAAGAGGATTGGGTAATGTTTAAAGAACAGAAGATAACCAAAAAGACAATACGGGGAGAAAAGATGAGGTACGAAGGGAAGCTAGCCAAGAATATAAAGCAGGACAGTAAAAGCTTCTTTAGGTATGTGACAAGGAAAAATGTAGTTAAGACCAAAGTTGGACCCTTGAAGACTGAAAAAGGTGAATTTATTATGGGGAACAAGGAAATGGCAGATGCATTGAACAGGTACTTTGGATCCGTCTTCACTAAGGGGGACACAATCTTCCTGATATAGTAGTGGCCAGAGGATCTGGGGTGACAGAGGAACTGAAGGAAATCCACATTAGGCATGAAATGGTGGGTTACACAGAAAAGCTGGAGAAACTCAGCGGGTGCAGCAGCATCTATGGAGCGAAGGAAATAGGCAACGTTTCGGCGACCACATTCTTACCCAGTTCCCTCTTAAACACAGGCATGAAATGGTGTTGGGTAGACTGATAGGACTGAAGGTTGATAAATCCTCAGGGCCTGATGGTCTGCATCCCAGGGTACTTAAGGAATAGTGGATGCATTGGTGATAATTTTCCAATGTTCTATAGACTCAGGATCAGTTCCTGTGGATTCGAGGGTAGCTAATGTTATCCCACTTTTTAAGAAAGGCGAGAGAGTGAAAACGGGGAATTATAGACCAGTTAGCCTGACATCGGTGGGGAAGATGTTGGGAGTTAATTATAAAAGATGAGATAGCCGCACATTTGGATAGCAGTAACAGGATCGGTCCGAGTCAGCATAGATTTACGAAGGAGAAATCATGCTTGACTAATCTTCTGGAATTTTTTGAAGATGTAACTAGGAAAATGGACAAGGGAGAGCCAGTGGATGTAGTAGAAACATAGAAAAAAGGTGCAGGAGTAGGCCATTCAGCATTTCGAGCCTGCACCGCCATTCAATATGATCATGGCTGATCATCCAACTCAGTATCCTGTACCTGCCTTCTCTCCATAGTGTACCTGGACTTTCAGAAAGCATTTGATAAGGTCCCACATAGGAGATTAGTGGGCAAAATTAGGGCACATGGTATTGGGGGTAGAGTGCTGACATGGATAGAGAAGTGGTTGGCAGACAGGAAATAAAGAGTAGGGATTAACGGGTCCCTTTCAGAATGGCAGGCAGTGACTAGTGGGGTACCGCAAGGCTCGGTTCTGGGACTGCAGCTATTTACAATATACATCAATGATTTGGATGAAGGGATTCAAAATAACATTAGCAAATTTGCAGATGACACAAAGCTGGGTGAAAGTGTGAACTGTGAGGAGGATGCTATGAGAATGCAGGGTGACTTGGACAGGTTGGGGGAGAGGGCAGATGCATGGCAGTTGAAGTGTAATGCAGATAAATGTGAGATCCACTTTGGTAGCAAAAACAGGAAGGCAAATTACTATCTAAATGGCGTCAAGTGGGAAAAGGGGAGGTACAACGGGATCTGGGGGTCCTTGTACATCAGTCTATGAATGTAAGCATGCAGGTACAGCAGGCAGTGAAGAAAGCGAATGGCATGTTGGCCTTTATGATGAGAAATCGAATATAGGAGCAAAGATGTCCTTCTGCAGTTGTACAGAGCCATAGTGAGACCACACCTGGAGTATTGTGTGCAGTTTTGGTCCCCTAATTTGAGGAAGAACATTCTTGCTATTGAGGGAGTGCAGCGTTGGTTTACAAGGTTAATTCCTGGGATGGCAGGACTGTCATATGCTGAGAGTATGGAGCAGCTGGGCTTGTACACTCTGGAGTTTAGAAAGAGAGGGGATCTTATTGAAACATATAGGATTGTTAAGGGCTTAGACATGCTAGAGGCAGGAAACATGTTGCCGATGTTGGCGGAGTCCAGAACCAGGGGCCACAGTTTAAGAATAAGGGGTAAGCCATTTAGAACGGAGACGAGGAAACACTTTTTCTCATAGAGAATGGTGAGTCTGAATCTGAGTGTGGAATTCTCTGCCTCAGAGGGCGGTGGAAGCAGGTTCTCTGGATGCTTTCAAGAGAGCTGATAGCGGAGTCGGGGGATATGGGGAGAAGGCAGGAACTGATTGGGGAACTGATTGGGGATGACCTGCCATGATCACATTAAATGGCGGTGCTGACTCGAAGGGCCAAATGGCCTCCTCCTGCGTCTATTGTCTATTGTTATAGGCCGCAGGCCAGCGCTGTTCTATTGTCCAGTGGAAGGCAAACAAATTAAAATATTTCACAAGCTGTGTGTGACAAAAGAATTTCAAATCCAATTCACCAAAAGTATAACAACATTAGATACCTGGTGAACCTGCTGGTGTTTTGGTCCCATTGAGAAAGTTTAAAGATTTAAAATTTACAAAATGGATTCAGCTGTAGATTTAGAATCAATAAAGTGGATGCTTTCACCTTTCACCTATTACACTAGCAATGCTACAGCACTATAACTAAAAGATGTTTTTGCCATTCTTACATAACACTAGCGAGATAACAGCACAACGACATGAATGTTTTCCCTTTAGTATATAAACATCAGGAGAATGGTTGGTACTCTTTGGCTCGTACTCTTTACTCCATAAGATTATAATGTGCGTTAATAAGGTTAAAAAAAAATCAAATGCTTAATCTGCAGTTAAACAGCTTCTTCAACACAACCATATATGGGCTAACCTTTTGTCTCTCGGAAGAACCTGTCAATCTTAACAGGCAAGATGCTGTGAATCATAATCAGAAACAGACTTTATTCGCCATGTATGTTTTACAACAGACTGGGACAGGAATTTCACTGGCCAGGTCAGTCAAACAATTAAAAGCAACAGAGTCAAAAACACATTTTAACATGAACATCCACCACAGTGACTCCTTGATGGTAAGTCCGCAGGCAAGGGTTCCACTCTGATGGTAAGTCAGCGCCCCGCGGTGGGGCTCACGACAGTCCGAGGCGGCTCCCAGCTCCAGCAATGGTAGGCCGCAGAGCCCGGCGAATGTGATCCGAAAAGTGATCACATCTCCAGGAAGGTATGAATTTGATAAAAAGTTTCCCCTGATCCCCCCCCCCCCATAAAACAAACTGAAGTACATTAAAACAAACTCTTAACAGACGTTAAAAATAACAAAAGATGAAAAAACGAACAGTGCCGGCAGTGCTGGCCATGTCCCGGGTTCCCCTGGTGGTCTAGATGCTCTGTAAGGTAAAGTATTGCTGAATTGCTGATTATCGGGGTATAAATATATCTGATTGAACATTGCCTCTGTGTGTGGGGATAGAGTGAACCTATAGTCTGTAAGAGTTTACAGCCACACCCACCTGGCGAAATAAAGAGTTTAATGCTTTATCACTAATTTTTGTGTTGTTGTCTGTTTGAAGTAAAAACCTTAACACCATCAGTCCCATATGTGGGTGGCCCAAGAATGCCTTGTGCTGCAGAGCCTGCAACAGCAATGAATTCATTGTCAATATTTCAGACAAAAACATTAATTTTAAGGTCAGATATTAAAATCAAATGTTTCCAAAATTCCACAAAATTTGAATAAAAAATAATTACCGGCTGAGAGAAGCTTCAGGCCATGGACAAGGCATCTATGGTGTCGTTATCCCAGAATGTTTCAGGGATAGCTACACCCGCTGAGTTTGTCCAGCATTTTTGTCTACCTTCGATTTTCCAGCATCTGCAGTTCCTTCTTGAACACTCAGTCAATTTGTAATGTTGCCTCCAGTGTTTCGATTGCTTCCTTGAGGACAATATTGTCAAATTTGAGGAGTTTCACATCCTCTTCCCTGTCCTTTAGTTTTTCCTGAACTTTTCTGTACTGGTGAATTGAAACAGTTTCTCCCTTTCCCTCACTGCCACGAAACTTGAGCAATTGTCTGTGTGCTTTTTTAAGTTTCAAAAACTCTGCCTTGGTTTCAGCAAGCTCTCGTGCCAAATTAGTCCCATGTAATTTGGTTTTGAGTTCCTGAATCTTTCTGTCCTTCAAATCTATTTGGTTTTGCTTTATCTCTAAGGCTTGATTAACTACATGTTGAGGAGTTTTCAACTGTGCCCTAAGTTCACTGACCTTTGTGTGATACTTTTGTGTAAGAACAACCTTGGATCTAGACATGAAGTTTAGTCTTTTCTTCATTTTCTGTTCCCTTAGTGTGAGACTTGATTCAGGTGAGGCAGCAGCTAGATTCAGTGGAGGATGCAGACTATGACTGTCATCGCCCATGTCCTCTTTGTCTTGAAATATGGGCACTTGGATTTCAGCAGATGTCAAGGATTCAGGATCTTGGGCAGCAGGCAGTGGAAAGTCATCTAATGAAATGTGTTGACTGCCTTCTGGAAGTTTAAAAGTTCCATCACAAATTTTCATAAATGTTCCAAGTTCCTTGGGATTGCAGAGTTTTTTAAACTTAAACAAAGTCCTCCGGTTAACAAGACTCCTCACCCTTGAGTTAACAGCACCAAATGAATAGCCTTCTTCATCCGACAAAGAGAAATGTGAACTCAGCCGTCCCTCAGTTTCAGACAGACTTTTACCAAACGAGGTGTACAAGTAAAAGATGTGCCCATTTTTAAGATCCCTCTTAGACTCGGGCAGGACAGAGAAATTCACTTCAAGGTGAGCTCTAGCTTTGCCAGGCTGGACATTTGGTTTGGCAATTATGCATTTCTTCTTCTGAGGCATCTGAAAAATGTAAAGACAAAGAACCCCACTGAGCAGCATTAAGTAGAAACAAGTTTCTATTTGCAGTTTTAGAAAAAAAAAAGTAGAAATTATTTTGATCAGCAAAATGCCCAACACAAGTTAAATATTAAATCAAATAGTGGGAGGTGCATGAGGGCTGCTCTGCTGTGCACCACATTCCAGTCTGCTCTGTTTGTGCCTAGTTTTAAAACATTTAAAACGTCGTCTAACCGGTCCCATCTGTAAAGTCTGTACATAGTATGATATGTGTGCCCTGAAACCTAGGCTTTTGTTTCTGTGGATTATTGGCCTTTGTCTCTTGGCCGAACGCACTATGGGAACTACACTCGCCCCCCTGCAGGAACTATACATCAGGAGGTGCAACTCCAGAGCCAACAAGATCATGGGGGGCCCCTTCCACCCCTGCAACGGACTGTTCCAGCTGCTACGGTCAGGCAAACGCCTCCGTTGCCATGCTGTGAGAACGGAGAGATTGAGAAGGAGTTTCTTCCCAGCGGCCATTCGGACTGTAAACTCCTATCTCACCAGTGTCTAACCTTACCGTACCAGTCTACTGCTTTTTTTTAAAATTGCTGTTTTTTTCCCTTTTTCCTTCCGCCCACAATATTTAATTTTAAAAAAGAATATGTGATTCTGTTCCATTCTGTTTGTACAGGTTCACAACCTTTTATCCGAAAGCCTTGGGACCAAACACCTTTCGGATTTCGGAATTTTTCGGATTTCGGAATGGAAGATTTTTAGCGTAGATTTTAACGTTTTTTTAGATAAAACATTACAGGGGGCTCAGTGGTAGAGTGCCCGGCTCGTGGCCGCAAGGTTGCGAGTTTGCGCCTCGATCCTGGCAGTTACTCGGTGAGGGAAGTAACGCTCTCTTGTCACCTTAGCGGGGCTACATGGACTTAGGTGGCCTAGCTCGAGGGATTCAAGATTCAAGAATCCCCCGAATAAATAATTTAAAAAAAGATAAAACATGAAGTAAAACTTTAAACATAAACTGGCTCAAACTAAGCTAAACACATGAAAAAATACTTACATGCAGTAAAAGCACAAAACAACTATTTTGAGGATCCTGGAGAAACATCAATGTCGTCAGCGTTGTTATGGCGACCATCATCTTCGTGCTTCACATCGTTCCCATGGTGACCATCGTTCTTGTGCTTAAAGAATTCCTCCAGTGTCATCTGTCTCATTAACGGAGGTTTCTGCCTAAGCAGTCTCTCTTTGATTGAATAAACTGCCATAATCTCATGGGCACTGATAAATGTATGTTGTTCCATGCCACCAATTAACTGATCACACAGTTTTACCATATCATCTATGGGCATTTTTTCACCTGTGTCCACAATGTCATCATCCTCATCACTACCTGTGCTATCCTCATGATTATTGTTATCTAACACCATTTCAGCAATTTCTCCATCACTCAAGGAATGCACAACAGGTGCGTCATTGTCAACATTCAGCACTTCTTCGATATCAGCTGACTCTAACGTATTTGCATTTCCTGTTGCAACAGTTTTGGCATATGCAATGAGGTTTGATATGATCTTCTTCTCGTCAGTGACACGGAATCCTTCAAAGTCTTCATCTGCCGGCTCATTTTCATCGGACATTGTTGTAGGCCAAAGTTTGTGCCATGCATTTTTTAATGTTGATTTAGTTACATCTTTCCAAGCATTAACAAGTGCATAAATGGCATCCTTAAGAGTGAACTCTTTCAGGAAGTCTTCGATATCTACGCCTCTGTTGACTGCGGCAAGCATGCAGTTCAGAAAAAAGTCTTTATACATTGTCTTCATTGAGCGCAAAATTCCTTGGTCACAAGGCTGTATTAAAGATGTCGCATTGGGTGGAAGATAAATGCCAAAAACATTATTTTTCACAAGAACTTCAGCAGGGGGATGTGCGGAACAGTTGTCTAGGAGCAATATAATCTTGCAGTTTTCTACCAGTCCAGCTTTCCTACAATGAGCTCGTGCAGCTGGTACGAAATGGTTATTGAACCAATTGGTAAACATTTCTCTGGTTACCCATGCATTCTTGTTTGCATAATAATGCACAGGTAGATTTGTTACACCTTTAAAACATCTTGGACGTTGGCTTTTTCCAAGCACTGCCAACTTTAACATGTGTGTGCTTGCAGCATTTACACACCCAAGAACAGTCACCCTGTCCTTAGCATCCTTGAATCCTGATAGTGCTCTTTCATCAGCCGTTGTTAATGTTTTTCTAGGGACGTAGCGCCAGTAGAGAGCTGTTTCATCAGCATTGTATATTTGTTCCGGACTAAGCTTTTCATCAGATACCATCTTGGCAAATTCACCAATGTAACGTTCAGCTGCATCATAAGCAGCAGAAGCTTTTACTCCACAGATTTTCAGATATTTTATACCATGCCGCTTCTTAAATTTCTGCAGCCAACCTTCTGAATATTCACACTTGCCTCCAATGTTCAGTTCTTCATGGTATTTTCTAGCTTGTTTCATTACCATCAAACCAGTCAGTGGCATACGCTCACCTCTTCGTTGTCGAATCCACTCTATCAGCACACGGTCAAGATCTTCATTTTTAGCCCTATGCAGCGTTTTCATATTTTTCTTTAGTTTCTGGTCATCACTGTCACTGTAAAACTTCAACAACTTAAGTTTCTGTTTCTTTAGGTCGTATATGGTGGTAGTTCCCACACCGTAATCTTCAGTAAGATGCCGCACAGATTCACCACGATCAAGCTTCTGCAATAACTCTATTTTCTGTGCTATCGATAATGCCAGATGCTTCCTTTTCTGCTTCTCCCTGTTATCCATAGGGGAATCTGCAGCTCTTTCTGACATTTTCACCGTCTTCAAAGTAAAAAAGAAAACAGCAAAAATAAACAAAATATCCGTGAGCAGCAGAGGCGACGTGCGTTTGGCGGCAAACGTGAGCTTTGGTGTGCAGACGACATCCTGGAAAAAATGTCGGGGTTTCGGAGCTTTTCGGTTTCCGGAATTTCGGATAAAAGGTTGTGAACCTGTAGTTTGTTTGGTTGTTTGTTTGTTTGTCTCTTTGCACAAAGTCCGCGAGCATTGTTACTTTTCATTTTACTGCACGTCTCGTATGTGTATGTGACAAATAAACTTGACTTGACTTGACTTGAGAAAAGACAATATCTTGGACAAATGTTTTGTAAATGTCAAAGGGGCTTATGCATCCAAGTGTAAGCCAACCATTTTGAATTCTGATCATAATATTGTGCACATGATTCCAGTGTATAAAACCAAATTTAAGAGAAGTAAGCCAGAAAGGAAAGTGATAAGGACATGGACAAATGAACGTAGGGAACATAGAAACATAGAAAATAGGTGCAGGAGTAGGCCATTCGGCCCTTCGAGCCTGCACCGCCATTCTATTTGATCATGGCTGATCATCCAACTCAGTATCCTGTACCTGCCTTCTCTCCATACCCCCTGATCCCTTTAGCCACAAGGACCACATCTAACTCCCTCTTAAATATAGCCAATGAACTGACCTCAACTACCTTCTGTGGCAGAGAATTCCAGAGATTCACCACTCTCTGTGAAAAATGTTTTCCTCATCTCGGTCCTAAAAGATTTCCCCCTTATCCTTAAACTGTGACCACTTGTTCTGGACTTCCCCAACATCGGGAACAATCTTCCTGCATCTAGCCTGTCCAACCCCTTAAGAATTTTGTAAGTTTCTATAAGATCCCCTCTCAATCTTCTAAATTCTAGTGAGCACAAACCGAGCCTATTCAGTCTTTCTTCATATGAAAGTCCTGACATCCCAGGAATCAGTCTGGTGAACCTTCTCTGTACTCCCTCTATAGGGTGATTGCACGAAAGGTCACTGGGTCATAGGTCTTCACGCACGGAGCCACAAAATCCAACTGGAGGACAGGCGTCACTTCCGGTACATGTTATTAATGCTAGAAACGCGTACTTTCAAACCTGTTAAAAAACGCCAAAACGGTGAATTTTTGCACTGTAAATAGCTGTGCAAGTCGGGGAGACCGTGAGACACAGCTATCCTACTTTAGCGTTCCAAAGATTAAGAAAAATGAAGGTAAAGAGAAGAGAGAGCTGAAGGGACAACAACAGCGGAAGTGGTTGGCGAACATTGGCGGTTCAGATATAAAGATAGAAAATATCGGGAATTATCGCGTTTGCTCACTGCATTTCATCAAAAGTAAGGCTTATTGATGTTTTTTCTTTATTCATTTGTTATATAAAAAGTTTTAAAAGTGAAAAATCCATCAGTAAAATTGCAAAATCGCCCACGGTTCTCAGGTGGGGTTTAACATGCAAAAAGGAAATGCTTTTGAAGCTAAATTTACCATTTAAATAAACGTAAACCATAAATGCATTTTGAAATAAATTTTACTCAGATGCAAGCTGAGGAATGGGATAATTGTCAGCTGTTAATTGGACATAATCAACTTCAGCAAATTTACACTATCTTTGAAAGGGAGTGGGTTAAATAAGTAGTTTGGGTGATTGTGCAGGCTTTAAACAAGAAACATTGAGAAATATATTTTGGTAAATAATAAAATGGCCTGACAGCTTAAACACCCACTCCCTTTCAAAGATATTATAAATTTGCTGAAGTTGATTATGTCCAATTAACAGCTGATAATTATCCCATTCCTTAGCTTGCATCTGAGCGAAATTTATTTCAAAACGCATTTATGGTTTACGATTATTTAAATGGTAAATTTAGCTTCAGAAGCGTTTCCTTTTTGCATGTTAAAACCCACCTGAGAACCGTGGGCGATTTTGCAATTTTACTGATGGATTTTTCACTTTTAAAACTTTTTATAACAAATGAATAAAGACAAAACATCAATAATGCCTTACTTTTGATGAAATGCAGTGAGCAAACGCGATAATTCCTGATATTTTCTATCTTTATATCTGCACCGCCAATGTTCGCCAACCACTTCCGCTGTTGTTGTCCCTTCAGCTCTCTCTTCTCTTTACCTTCATTTTTCTTAATCTTTGGAACTCTAAAGTAGGATAGCTGCTCTAACCTGCTGCTGACCTTCTACCGCTCGTCCATCGAGAGCCTGCTGACATACTGCATTACAGCATGGTATGGCAGCTGCACCATGGCAGACAGGGAGAGGCTTCAGAGGGTAACTAGGACAGCGCAGAGGATCATTGGCTGCCCTCTCCCCTCCCTGATGGACATCTACACCTCCTGCTGCCTTAGCAGGGCAAAGAAGATCATCAAAGACAGCTCCCATCCTGCGTTTGGACTGTTCGACCTGCTGCCCTCTGGAAGGCGCTATAGGTGCATCAAATCCAGGACAAATAGACTCAGGAATAGTTGCTTTCCGAGAATTATAACTACTATTAATTCTAATTCACACATGCACTGATTTCACTGCCTAACACCACGGACTTCCATCTGTATATATGTATATATGTATGTAGCGCCGTAGAAATTGTGCACCTATTCCCGCCCCCATCCCCCCCCCCCCTTCTCCCTTCTGTTTTTTGTTTTTTCTGTTTCTTGTTTTTTGTGCTAAATTGTATGTATGCACTGAGTACGAGCAGCTTTCACTTTCACTGTACATGTATAGTGACAATAAATGGCATATCTATATATCTATCTGTGTCTCACGGTCACCCCGACTTGCAGTTATTTACAGCGCAAAAATTAACCGTTTTAGCGTTTTTTTAACAGGTTTGAAAGTACGCGTTTCTAGCATTAATAACATGTACTGGAAGTGACGCCTGTCCTCCAGTTGGATTTTGTGGCTCCGTGCGTGAAGACCTATGACCCAGTGACCTTTCGTGCAATCACCCTATTAGGCTGTGGGCCGAGGAGCTTTATTCTGCAGTTTCGTGACCCAAGTCACCAAACTACATGAAATTTTCACATATTGTGTAAAGAAAATTATATAAATCACCCCTGAAACGCGATATGAAGAAGACTTGCACATTTTTTATTAAATTAGAGAAAAAACAGAAACATTTCGGGAATTTTTTTGTCCAATCAAAGCACATTTAATATTGATTTGTCTGCCAGTTGGCCAATCACGCGCTTTGCTTCAGGCTAGCACACAACATGGCTGAGGATGCCTCTACAGATGCCTGTTGTACTGGAGATTCCGATTTGTTGTTCTGTGGAATACATGTTGTGGAAACTTGCAGCAGGTTAATTGTATTTAGTAAGAAAAGCATTAAAATGGCTGAAGAATGTGCTGCTAAGTGGATGGAAGTGCAAGAAAACCTTGAAAGCAAAGTCGCTGCAGAAGTGCTCCAACACAAAGAAGGCCCCCATGAATCAACTCTAACTGAAAGGTAAAACTAGTCTGAATTTATGAAAATCTATCTGTATGGACTTTAATTAATTTAATTGCACCCTTTTATAATGTGAATAAATGCATTCATTCATTCATTCCTTATTGATTCATTCCTTATTCATTCATTCCTTAATCATTCATTCATTCATCCATTCAATCAATCATTCATTCATTCATTCAGTCATTGATTCATTCATACCTGATTCATTGATTCATTCATACCTGATTCATTAATTAATTCCTGATTCATTCATTCATTCCTTATTCATTCATGAAATTGAGGGCCGAAACTATATGTTTCCATAAACATTGTCACTAATGCCAGCTTGTAGTAGAGTAATAAGTCTTTAACAGCTAATCTCAGAGCTGCCTGCGAAAACTTACCGGGAAAAAGGTGCTCTGACCGCGGGGCCTAGGTACTCGCGGTAAAGTGAAGCCGCGGTCTCAATTAATAAGCGGCCGATTCCCGAACGCGGTGCTGCGGATCATCTCCGCGGGCGGGGGCGGGTGCTGTAAATAGTGCCGTCTGTAGCGGTCGTTTTCAGACCCCGACAACGGGAGAAAAACGGAGGGATATCGATCGCTATTTATAGGCTTCCATTGCAGTGAGAAATGGTCAGAAACGGTTGATTTTTCTGTAGAAATGAACTGGTGATATGTGAACTTCAACTAGTTTTTTCTATGGTAACAGTGTTATTCTCATTAACATTAAGAAGAGGTTTAAATGTTATGAATTGAAGTCCATGCAGACTTAATGACTATGAGATTTTTATTTCTGTAGCCTCGACTGAAACTTGAAATAACTTATCAATTGTAGTAAATTACAGTGTAAGTCTCATTGACATTAAATAGAGGTTGACACTTTATGAATTGAAGTCCATGCAGACCCAAGTACTATGAGATGTTTCTTTCTCTAGCTTCAAGAGACTTCTCAAGAACGGTGAAGACAGTGTCATACTCAGTTGGACTGGCATCTATAATTGGTAGATAGCTGATGTTACACATTCCTGGAATATCATTCTGTAGAAGAGTGTTGCAGCCTGTCCATCCAGGGAAGACCCTCTCAGGTGAATCCACCAATTTCATCACAAGAAGAGCCAGATAAAGTGTTCTTGCAGAACTTTGGACTGATCGATAATGTCTGTCCACAAGATCAACCTTATCGCCATAAGCTTTTGGTCCAATATTTCTGCTCCCAAGATATTTCTTGATGTTAGGAGATGGCGGCTGGACAGATTGTCGTCTATCTCTTGCACTGGGCACAGGCTGCGATCACTGGGTTGATTCAGAGGTGGTAGATGGGCTCCACTGAAGAAGAATGCCATTCGTATTGTGTGTGGTTCCCTTTACACTGATTGTTTTTCCCCCAAAATCATTGTCCCATACAAACGTGGTGAAGGTTGTTTGAGCCTCAGCTGAAAGTAGGCCAATCCCCTGTTCTATCTGTTTAAGAAGGAACTGCAGATGCTGGAGAATCAAAGGTACACAAAAAAGCTGTAGAAACTCAGCGGGTGCAGCAGCATCTATGGAGCGAAGGAAATAGGCAACGTTTCGGTGCATCTATGGAGCGAAGGAAATAGGCAACGTTTCGGTGCATCTATGGAGCGTTGCCTATTTCCTTCGCTCCATAGATGCTGCTGCACCCGCTGAGTTTCTCCAGCTTTTTTGTGTACCCCTGTTCTATCTGCCTCTTTGCCAGTGCAGTGTCATGTTCTAAGGTACATGAATTTGATGAACAATGGCCAAACCCATTGAGCAGCCTAATTAACCTCGCTGAGCCTGTTAAATGTCTGACTGTCATGGAGAGGGCTGTGTGTTTCTTCCTTCCGATTTCAGGTGCATGATATCCTGGGCAATTGACAGCAGACGGTGATGCATCTGGTCAGGCACATCAACTTTCCCAGATTCTTTTGGCTCATTGCTTGCTCCAGTGGTCCATGCCAAAAGGTTGTAAAGGTCATCTGGGACAATCTGTTCGGCTGTATGTAATGTAGTGTCTTCAGAAGTCGGGGGCCATTGGATGTGGTTTGTTGCGTTGATGATGCTATTCTGAACTATCTGGGCTGCATGAAACATTTCTCTGGGGTGATGGTGATGGGGCGATGATCCTTGTTGGTTGTCACCAACAATCGCGCTGCTGTCACTGTCCTCGGTTGAATTATCTTCCACAACACCTTCAACCAGCTCTTCATCAACAAGTGATTCAACAAATACAATTTCACTTTCCACTTGCCTAAATGGCCTTGTGAAACATAAGAGAGGGTGGGATCTCTTCAACCTTGCCTTCAGGGGGCCTGTCTTGTGAGATGATGCATCCAAGCCCTCAACTTCTCGAACTTCACTTATGAAAAGTCTGTTCAGTTTAGCAAGTCTTAAAATTTCTTTGCCGTGGATGATTCTCTTCTCGATGACTCTCTTGCAGAAACTAGAGTAGGACTTCTCATACACCTGCTGCTGATTATCTTGTTTACAATCTTGTGCAAAATCAATGACAACTCTGGTGTATCTCTGGTAGCATGATTTATGGTATCTTGCTTCAAGAGCTACAAGGTCTCTGTCTCTTATGTGTAACAGCAATTCCTCATCTTTCTTCATGGTTGCAGCAGTCATTAATTGGCCACCTTGTTTTGTTTCACATTGCATTAATTTCTCCATATTTCTTTTTCCTGTGTTTATTTCTTTTGTGTACTTTGAACCTTTACAAATGATGCAGCGCGCTGGTAGGACATGCCTGCGATCAGTGTGCTTGACAGTTGCTGTTTGTTGACTGTGACTTGTCATGGATCGAAGCAGTCTCTTTGGGGCCGGCTCATCTGCTTCACCATCAGGAACTGCCTCTTGAGGAGGTTCACCTGCTTCAGGCTTTTCAGCGTCTCGAACTCAATTGAAAGAGGAAAAAGAAAACAGAAAAGGAATGAAAAGTAAAATAAATCAACATCCTCAAATATATCTTATCATTTTTCAAAGTAACATCATATGACCATAAGTAAAACGGTTTGTTGTTTGAGTCCTATCATTACCTTTCTTCCTTCTAGACTTTGCTATCGCTTGATTTATTGTTGTTATGTTGCAGAAGTGACGATAGCACTCTGCATGATAACCCGGGATACACTGCTGCCTCCTAATAATAGAAGATAATATGTGTCAGGGTGTATTTTACATCTTTTCATGTTTTATATTATGTAATAAAATATCGACATATCAATGAGGAAATTAAACATGTATGCATGTCCAGGTCGATGGGATGGCAAGTCTGCAAATTATCAAATTAGTGTTCATTAAAGCACAGTGAATATCCACACAAAACACTTTTGGGTGGACAGACTCCGAAGAGTGGAGGGGCAGAAGCTGCAGGAAAAAAAATCATATTACTTAGGTCTGCATGGTCTACAGCCTCTCCTCCCCCCCCCCCCCCCCCCCCACACCGCGGAGATGATCCGCGGCACCGCGTTTGCGAATCGGCCGCTTATTAATTGAGACCGCGGCGCGAGTACATAGGCCCCGCGGTCAGAGCACTTTTTCCCGGTAAGTTTTCGCAGGCAGCTCCGAGATTAGCTGTTAAAGACTTATTACTCTACTACAAGCTGGCATTAGTGACAATGTTTAATTGACGTGTTATGGAAACATATAGTTTAGGCCCTCAATTTCATGATTGAATAAGGAATGAATGAATGTATAAGGAATGAATGAATAAGGAATGAATAAATGATTAAGGAATGAATGAATGAATACATTTATTCACATTATAAAAGGGTGCAATTAAATTAATTAAAGTCCATACAGATAGATTTTCATAAATTCAGACTTTAGTCTTACCTTTCAGTTAGAGTTGATTCATGGGGGCCTTCTTTGTGTTGGAGCACTTCTGCAGCGACTTTGCTTTCAAGGCTTTCTTGCACTTCCATCCACTTAGCAGCACATTCTTCAGCCTTTTTAATGCTTTTCTTACTAAATACAATTAACCTGCTGCAAGTTTCCACGACATGTATTCCACAGAACAACAAATCGGAATCTCCAGTAAAACAGGCATCTGTGGAGGCAGCCTCAGCCATGTTGTGTGCTAGCCTGAAGCAAAGCCCGTGATTGGCCAACTGGCAGACAAATCAATGTTAAACGTGCTTTGATTGGACTAAAAAATTCCCGACATTTTTCCATTTTTTCTCTAATTTAATAAAAAATGTGCAAGTCTTCTTCATATCGAGTTTCAGGGGTGATTTATATAGATTTATTTTACAAAATATGTGAATATTTCATGTAGTTTGGTGACTTGGGTCACGAACCTGCAGAATAAAGCTCTTCGGCCCACAGCCTAATAGGGTGATTGCACGAAAGGTCACTGGGTCATAGGTCTTCACACACGGAGCCGCCAACCACTTCCGCTGTTGTTGTCCCTTCAGCTCTCTCTTCTCTTTACCTTCACTTTTCTTAATCTTTGGAACTAAAGTAGGATAGCTGTGTCTCACGGTCACCCCGACTTGCACAGTTATTTACAGCGCAAAAATTAACCGTTTTAGCGGTTTTTAACAGGTTTGAAAGTACGCGTTTCTAGCATTAATAACATGGACCGGAAGTGACGCATGTCCTCCAGTTGGATTTTGTGGCTCCGTGCGTGAAGACCTATGACCCAGTGACCCAGTGACCTTTCGTGCAATCACCCTATAGATCTTTTAGGACCGAGATGAGGAAAACATTTTTCACACAGGGAGTGGTGAATCCCTGGAATTCTCTGCCACAGAAGGTAGTTGAGGCCACAGTTCATTGGCTATATTTAAGAGGGATTTAGATGTGGCCCTTGTGGCTAAAGGGATCAGGGGGTATGGAGAGAAGGCAGGTACAGGATACTGAGTTGGATGATCAGCCATGATCATATTGAATGGCGAATGGTGCAGGCTCGAAGGGCCGAATGGCCTACTCATGCACCTATTTTCTAGGTTTCTATGTCTATGTTTCTATCTCGAAATAATTTTGCTCCGACATTTGATCGGTACAAAATAAAACCTTGCCCCATATCAATTTGCCTACAAGCAGGGCTGTGGCACAGAAGGTGCTTAGTTCATATTATCTCTAAACACTTAGACAAATGCAACACCTATGCAAGAGCCCTCTTTCTAGATTTTTCGTCAGCTTTCAACACAATTCAATCAGACATTTTGGTGTCAAAAATGGTCCAGCAGAAACTAAATCCCTATCTGATTCACTGGTATGCTTCCTTTCTCACTAACAGAGTACAGATAGAAAAGGTGAAAGAAACCCTTTCATTTGCCATCAGAACCAACGTCGGGGCACCCCAGGGTTGTACCAGTTCAGCGATGCTGTTTACCTTTTACACTGATGATTGTTGTACAGATATCCCGAATTATAGATATTCTAAAGTACTCAGATGATACAGTTCTATTATCTTGGTTCTTGGTTACTTGGTCCTCCAAAATATTCCAACTGGAATTTAAACTGGAGGTGGTGAAGGGAGGGATTAAGCCAGAAAGGGTTATTGGGAAGACAGTGCTACTTTAAATGTAGTTGCATCTGGTTGGGTAACTATAGTTGGGTGGAGTTTATTCCATGCTTTAATTGTGCGGGGGACCTAGATCATTCGGAGCAAGTAAACAAATCCTTCTATTATTTTTTACTGCCGTGAAAATGAGTGTTTTGCAGTATTGTAACACTACATGGTACAAGAGTCTGTCTGCTACTTCTCAATCAAAACTGCTCCAACAAATATAAATTTGCTCAAAGATTGTAGGTCACCCACTACAACAATTGTATCTATCATCCTACCTTAAAAGCATACTAAGGTTTGCCAATAACATTTGCTCTGACACCAACCCCGTTCTGAATAGTGAGTACAATTTGTTACCATCAAACCGGAGATATAGGGTTCCAAAATGTAATAAAGTTGGAATGAGGGGCTCTTTTATGCACCAGTCAATCCTTGAACTAAACACGGCGCTTAATCTCAGATCATACGTACTCTTACGGGTCTTCTGTTATTGTAATGTCTTGTTGAATATGGGTGTTTTGGGAGGCTGTCTTGATGTGTTGATGCCTGTCCTCTCTCACCCCTCTTGTCATTTTTGCAAAGATTCTATGATGCAAAACAAATTTCAGATTAGCTCTGACAATAAAGTATTATCGTATCGTATCGTAAACACCCAACAAAAAATTCATATTCATCAGTCATCAAATCAATTAAATTCATCAAAATTCAATTACTAGATCTAAACATTTATCCAATCCTTAAGAAATTGCTAAAAATATATTTTTTAAATAGCCAAAGTATCCAAATAACAAACTGGCATCACCACATAAAAACATCAGGGACTGGATTGTTTTTAGTGTTATTATGTGTGAAATGTTTTAAATTTCATGTGCGTGCTCCGGTATTCCCTGGGAAACGTCTTTTCATTTTGCACTGTACAACTGTTGCTTGCAAGATGACAATAAAGGTTGATTGATTGATTGATTGATCCCATTCACACAAGAATTCACAATATAACGTGATTTTAAAATCTCACTTTGCCATAAATCTCTATGCCAAATTGAAGGAATTGAATGTTTAATTCCCATAAATGTTACTCTATTGGTTTATAACACTGCAGCAGGCAAGGGCCGTTTCACACAGACAAGTGCTCAAAATCCACAAACATCCACTCTCAAGATAATCGAAATCATTACTTTTTGCGCAATCATGCCATAAAAACATCTAAATGATCTATATTTTGTGTAATTGTCTATCCATGATCAATATTTTCATGCTAAAAATCTGACTAAAAACTATGTACTGTGGAAGTTTTTAGTCAGGTATTTAAGGCCTGTCCCACTTTCACGACCTAATCCAGGAGGTTGTAGGTAGGTCATAGCAGGTTGTGATGCTAGTCGTAGGCATCAAGTAGGTGGGGGCGTTTTGTCAATATAATGAAAATTGTCCACGAGTAAAAAAGGTTGTGAATTAGGTCGTGAAAATGGGACAGGCCTTTTAGTATGAAAATATTGATCATAGATAGACAATAACACAAAATGTAGATAATTTAGATGTTCTTATGACATGATTGTGCAAAAAATAATGAATTTGATTATTTTGGAATAAATGTTTGTGGATTATGATACAGAGATCGGATTGTGGCTCAGGGTTTGCCCGATACCAATTTACCAGCTCCCCCTCTTGTTCCCTGATAAAGTCATACGGTGGTGTAACGCATCTCCTCACCTTCTTCATCACACTTGAGGCAGCAGTGTCCTGTGCATAGAAACATAGAAATTAGGTGCAGGAGTAGGCCATTCGGCCCTTCAAGCCTGCACCGCCATTCAATATGATCATGGCTGATCATCCAACTCAGTATCCCGTACCTGCCTTCTCTCCATACCCTCTGATCCCCTTAGCCACAAGGGCCACATCTAACTCCCTCTTAAATATAGCCAATGAACTGGCCTCGACTACCCTCTGTGGCAGAGAGTTCCAGAGATTCACCACTCTCTGTGTGAAAAAAGTTCTCCTCATCTCGGTTCTAAAGGATTTCCCCCTTATCCTTAAGCTGTGACCCCTTGTCCTGGACTTCCCCAACATCGGGAACAATCTTCCTGCATCTAGCCTGTCCAACCCCTTAAGAATTTTGTAAGTTTCTATAAGATCCCCTCTCAATCTCCTAAATTCTAGAGAGTATAAACCAAGTCTATCCAGTCTTTCTTCATAAGACAGTCCTGACATCCCAGGAATCAGTCTGATGAACCTTCTCTGCACTCCCTCTATGGCAATAATTTCTCTGCACTCCCTCTATGGCAATAGCCTGGGCCTGGGTCAGCACCAGCACCACCTGTGGCCTTGAGTACCTTAGTCCGGGTTGGGGTGGGTTGGTGGTGCTCACCCATGGTCACGACCTATTTGAGGTCCCCGCAGTCCGTCTCCAGATGGTACAGAATGCACCTGTACGTCTTTTAACTGGCACACGTAAATATGATCACATTTCACACATTTTAGCCTCACTCCACTGGTTGCCTATTCAGTTTAGGATCCATTTAAAAAAAAATGTATTTGCTTTTAAATCCCTGAATGGTCTTGCCCCGCCCTACCTATCTGAGCTTCTACACCCTTATACACCCGCCCGCTCTCTGAGGTCAGATAATCAGCTGTTCCTGAGTGGGCCTAAAACTAAGCTGAAGCTCAGAGGGGACCGTGCCTTTACTGTGTCGGCACCCAAATTATGGAACAATCTGCCTCTCCATATTAAACAGGCCTCTTCTCTGTCTGTTTTTAAATCACTTCTTAAAACCCATCTCTTCTCCGTGGCCTTTGATACCCAGTAAGATGTCGACTTTATTTATTTACTCGATTTAATTTCTTATTTTTTGATTGCTTTTATTCCGTGGTTATTATTTTTACTCATGTTTTATGTCTTTTAATTTATTGTATTTCGTATGTAATTTTTGCGCCTCATGTGAGCTGTTATGGTGTCTGTTTATGATGTCTTGTTTATTCTTCTGTACAGCACTTTCGTCAACATTGGCTGTTTTTAAAGTGCTTAACAAATAAAGTTGGAGTGGATTGGATTGGATACTTTCCTGTTTTTGCCGCCAAAGTGGATAACCTCACATTTATCCACATTATACTGCATCTGCCATGCATTTGTCCACTCACCCAGCCTATCCAAGTCACCTTGCAGCCTCCTAGCATCCTCCTCACAGCTAACACTGCCCCCCAGCTTCGTGTCATCCGCAAACTTGGAGATGTTGCATTCAATTCCCTCGTCCAAATCATTAATATATATTGTAAATAGCTGGGGTCCCAGCACTGAGCCTTGCGGTACCCCACTAGTCACTGCCTGTCATTGTGAAAAGGACCCGTTTACTCCTACTCTTTGCTTCCTGTTTGCCAGCCAGTTCTCTATCCACATCAATACTGAACCCCCAATACCGTGTGCTTTAAGTTTGTATACTAATCTCTTATGTGGGACCTTGTCGAAAGCCTTCTGAAAGTCCAGATATAATACATCCACTGGTTCTCCCTTATCCACTCTACTAGTTACATCCTCGAAAAATTCTATAAGATTCGTCAGACATGATTTACCTTTCATAAATCCATGCTGACTTTGTCCAATGATTTCACCACTTTCCAAATGTGTTGCTATCCCATCTTTAATAACTGATTCTAGCAGTTTCCCCACTACCAATGTTAGACTAACTGGTCTGTAATTCCCTGTTTTCTCTCTCCCTCCCTTTTTAAAAAGTGGGGTTACATTAGCTACCCTCCAATCCTCAGGAACTACTCCAGAATCTAAATAGTTAAAAAAAATTATCACTAATGCATCCACTATTTCTGGGGCTACTTCCTTAAGTACTCTGGGATGCAGCCTACCTGGCCCTGGGGATTTATCGGCCTTTAATCCATTCAATTTACCTAACACCACTTCCCGGCTAACCTGGATTTCACTCAGTTCCTCCATCTCATTTGACCCCCCGGTCCCCTGCTATTTCCGGCAGATTATTTGTGTCTTCCTTAGTGAAGACAGAACCAAAGTAGTTGTTCAATTGGTCTGCCATGTCCTTGTTCCCCATGATCAATTCACCTGTTTCTGACTGCAAGGGACCTACATTTGATTTAACTAATCTTTTTCTCTTCACATATCTATAAAAGCTTTTGCAGTCAGTTTTTATGTTCCCTGCCAGTTTTCTTTCATAATCTATTTTCCCTTTCCTAATTAAGCTCTTTGTCCTCCTCTACTGGTCTCTGAACTTCTCCCAGTCCTCTGGTAGGCTGCTTTTTCTGGCTAATTTGTACGCTTCATCTTTTGTTCTGATACTATCCCTGATTTCCCTTGTTATCCACGGATGCACTACCTTCCCCGATTTATTATTTTGCCAAACTGGGATGAACAATTGTTGTAGTTCATCCATGCAGTCTTTAAATGCCTTCCATTGCATATCCACCGTCAACCCATTAAGAATCAATCGCCAGTCTATCTTGGCCAATTCACGTCTCATACCCTCAAAGTTACCTTTCTTTAAGTTCAGGACCCTTGTTTCTGAATTAACAATGTCACTCTCCTTCCTAATGAAGAACTCAACCATATTATGGTCACTCTTGCCCAAGGGGCCACGCACAACAAGACTTGTAACTACCCCTTCCTCATTACTCAATACCCAATCTAGAATAGCCTGCTCTCTCGTTGGTTCCTCTACATGTTGGTTTAGAAAACTATCCCGCATAGATTCCAAGAAATCCTCTTCTTCAGCACCCTTGCCAATTTGATTCACCCAATCTATATGTAGATTGAAGTCACCCATTATAACTGTTTTACCTTTGTTGCACGCATTTCTAATTTCCTGTTTGATGCCATCCCCAACTCCACTACTACTGTTATGTGGCCTGTACACAACTCCCACTAGAGATTTCTGCCGCTTAGTGTTTCGCAGCTCTACCCATACCGATTCCACATCCTCCAAGCTAATGTCCATCCTTTCTATTGCGTTAATCTGCTCTCTAACCAGCAACGCTACCCCACCTCCTTTCCCTTTCTGTCTATCCCTCCTGAATATTGAATATCCCTGGATGATCAGCTCCCAGCCTTGGTCACCCTGGAGCCATGTCTCCGTGATCCCAACTATATCATAGTCATTAATAGCTATCTGCACATTCAACTCATCCACCTTATTACGAATGCTCCTTGCATTGAGACACAAAGCCTTGAGGCTTGTTTTTACAACACTTTTACCCCTTGTAAAGAAGTGATAGCGACACACTGTAACTTTACTTAGTTTTATTCATACTGTATTTTATACAAAGAGCACTAGCTGTACGTGGCCTGTCACGGAAACTAGAGAGCGATATGTGGGTGGGGAGGTTGTAATTATACTTGTGATATGGGGAGTGGTTAGTAGTGATGAGGTAACTATATTAAAGGCACATGCATATCTCAGCTACATCCTTCCCCTTGGAAATGAAAGGCAAACAAAGTAGTGACAGGGCGACCACGTCTCATGCGCTAGAATGGTTAAGCAAAGTCGCCATAGCGGACAGGTCCCGACCGGGTTCGCATCTCGCCATCTTCCCTCGCTGCAGGAAGAAGTGGAACAGGTGCAGACGGCCGAACTGGAACGGGGGAGCCGGGAGGGGACGGAGAAGGCAAGGGCAGAAAGGCAGGAGGGGATGCAGGGTCAGCAGCGGGCAGCACGCGGGCGGGCAGGCGAGGGAGGTAGAGCCGGAGGAGGGTTGGACTGATAGAGCTGAGAGGGTAAAGACCGTGGCATGCGAGGGGGGGTGGGCAGAGCATCGCCCGGAGGCCGAAATGGTAGTGGGGGAGCAAAGGGATCCGCGGGAGGCAGTTGTGGCTCGTTGACGAGCCGCAGGTGTTGGCGGGACCGGCGGTAGACGGTTCCTGCATGGTCGACGAGATAGGACCTAGGCGACCCAGCAGAGGCAACGACGGTAGCGAGCGTGGAGTGACCGTAGGGGGTCTGCATATGGACGACCTGACCGGGGAAAAGGCGCGGCAGGGGGCGGCAGGACTTGTCATTCTGAACATCGCGCTTAAGGGCAAGGCGCTTCCGAACAGCAGCGGGCTTGAGGACAGAGGGGATGAGTGAGCGCTGGGCCACCGGGATCGGCGGTCTGGTAGTGCGAGACATGAGCCGCTGAGCAGGGGAGCCGATAGCAGGGTCACGGGATATGTTGCGAAGGTTAAGGAGGGCTAGGTAGAAGTCGGAGTGAGACAAGCGACATTGTTCGAGCAAGTTCTTCGCACTGAGGACGGCGTGCTCGGTCAGACCGTTGCTTTGAGGGTACTCAGGGCTGCTGGTGAAGTGGCGGAAGTTCCAGCTGGCAGCGAAAGCCCTAAAGTCGGAGCTCGTGAATTGGCTGCCGTTGTCCAACTGCAGGCTGGCCGGGGTGCTGAAGGTAGAGAAATGGCGGCGCAGCTTATCTACAATGGCCGAAGAGGTGAGGGAGTGCAGCGGGTAAACCTCGAACCAGTTGGAGTAGGAGTCGACGAGGACCAAGAAGTGTTTGCCTCGCCACTCGAAAATGTCAGTGGCAACCGCCATCCAGGGCAGTTCCGGTATCAATCTTAGCAGTGAAGGTCGAGTTGTTCACAGTTACACGAACTGAAGGGTCTGTTATCACAGCAGGTGCATCCAACAGAGAAAATATGCTGGTCTCCCCCTGAGAGAACCCAGATTCTGACACAGGGAGTTCGTTGGTATGGTACTGGGAACCAAGCTCGCTATCAGCTTGCTACAAGTTGTTTAACATAGGCCTTGGAGCAGCAGCAGCAGGCTTCCCACGGGAACGACAGGCAGCAGAAAAATGGTTCAATTTCTTGCAGTAATTGCACGTTTTGCCTAAAGCAGGGCATACGTTGTACTGATGAACGGCAAAGTTACAATTGGGGCACCTTTGCTGGGCGCGTCCCCCGGGAGCAGTGCCGGACCCCGGGGGTCGTGGCAGGGTCGTGTTCCGCCGACGGCTGGTAACGCTGGCAAAGTTAATGTCCTGATCAGCCGGTGACACCGCCGAGGTGACAGCTTCGGCTAAACGGCAGGCTTGCATGGCCTCGTTAAAAGATAGGTCGGGCTTGAGCAAAAGTTCAGCCCTGAGCTTTTCATCGCGGAGACCGTAAACCAGAAGGTCCCTGGTCAGCTCCTCGGGGGTCAGCGTGTCAAGGCGGCACCGCCTGGCCAGGCGTCGCAGCGCAGCGACATAATTCTCTACAGATTCACCAGGGTGCTGACGCCGCTCGAACAGTTTAAAACGTTCTAAAATGCAGTTAGAGGGAATGTCGCAAATCGCGGTAAACTTAGCCAATAAACATACCGGGTCCCGAGCAGATTCACCCGCAGCGTAGACGAAGTCGTCTGACCGAGCCAGGGCATCGGGACCAGCCAGGTTGAGAAGTAGAGAAGCTTTGACTTCAGGGGTGGCGGCAGGATGAGCGATTGCGACATAGTGGTCGAAGTCATGTCTAAAGACATCCCATCGATGGGCAATGTCCGAATCGAAAACGAGCACATCGGGCATGCGGCAAGAAGTGGCCATAGCGAGGAAATGAGAGGAGGGAGGAACAGAAAACTGGGGGAAAATTAAACAAACAGCCGATAAACAGGAGGCGCAAAGGTACGAGGTATGACACCATGTAAAGAAGTGATAGCGACACACTGTAACTTTACTTAGTTTTATTCATGAATCATTTTAAAATGATATATAAAAAAATAATTTTCAAGGGGTACCGGGGATGGAGGGGATGGTTGACAAGTGGGGGTTAATGTTTATCTATTGCTTTACAATTGTTTACTTATGTTTGGTTACTTCATATATGAAGTTTGTATGTGTATAATAGTTGTATGTATATATATGTCTGTAGGTATTATGGGAAATTGCCTGGGGTAGTACTATTATTATTATTATTAATTAATTGATTTTTAAATATGGTAGAAGTGTTGGGGAAAAGGGGTGAGATTTAATAAGTTATTCTTCTCACTCCTTTTCGAGCTTGTACAGACACACGAGAGTTGGACATTGGAAATTTGCTTTTTGTTCTTTTCATTGCTTGTAAATATTGATTGTAATGTCCAATTGTTTGATAATTTCGATTTTGTTACTATTAATGTCTTTACTTGTTCGGAATAAATAAAATAAATAAATAAATTCATACTGTATTTTATACAAAGAGCACTAGCTGTACGTGGTCTGTCACGGAAACTAGAAAGCGATATGTGGGTGGGGAGGTTGTAATTATACTTGTGATATGGGGAGTGGTTAGTAGTGATGAGGTAACTATATTGAAGGCACAAGCATATCTCATCTACACCCCTTATACTATTATGTTGAAAAGTGGCCCTTTTTGATTACCCTCATTTTACACCCCTCTGTCTCTCCGCTCACACATTTAAGAAACCCTTTCCCTTTAACTCCATCCTCAAGTATCCCATTCGACACCCCACCCCCTTATTCAGTTTAAAACCACCCATGTAGCAGTGGCAAACCTGCCTGCCAGAATGCTGGTCCCCCACCTGTTAAAATGCAATCCGTCCCTTTTGTACAGTTCCCCCTTACCCCAAAACAGATCCCAGTGATCTAAGAATCTAAATCCCTGCCCCGCGCACCAGTTCCTCAGCCACACGTTCAGGTCCAGTATCTCCCTGTTGTGTTCACACCATCACCCCACCCCGGACTAAGGTACTCAAGGCCGCAGGTGGTGCTACTGCTGGTGCTAGAAATTATAATTTATTTACCTATCTGTTACAGCATATAATACAATAATATTAAAGTTCTGATCTTGAGAATATCACATTTCTGAATTTTCAAGGCAGTCTGGGTGTTTATTACTATTTCCGTCACAACGATCAATTTTGTAATTAGCTACAATTAGGTAATTAACTAATTGTCATCCAAGTAAGATGTTTTATATGTTTCAGAATGCCTCAATCTATAATAACTGACAATTTCATTCAGTTCGTTTGTTTGTCTTTTTACACAAAGTCCGCGAGCATTGCCACTTTTCATTTCACTGCACTGCAATGTTCCTTCATGTGTTTTGTGTGGGGGGTGGTGTGGGGGGGTTAGGGGGAAACTGTTTTGGTCGCCTCCTCCAAAGAGAGGCGACTTTTTCCAGGTCGCCTCCCCCGTGGCCTAACAGCGAGGATCGGCGCGGCCTTTCCCGGAGACGCGACCGGGGCTCGGGGCTCCGGTGGCGGGTGCAGCGTGGACTGTCAGCACGGAGCTGGGGCTCGCTGGAGGGGAACGCTCCATTTCGTTGGCCCGCAGCAGACGGCAGCCTGAAGCCGCGGTCTGCACAGCTCCAGCTGGCGCGGCGTCTACAGCCCGGGATCCCTCGTGGGTGACCCGGGGGGAAGAAGAAGCTTCCACCGCCGGCCCGCGGCCATCTTCTACCGCGAGTGCGGTATGGACTTAACATCACCCCTGGACTGGGGAGCTTCGACCGCCGGCCCTGCAGACTGCGGTGCTTATGGCTGCGACGTGGAGGGAACTTTAAATCTTCGGCCGCGGCCTATACCAACTAAAAGCTGCGGTCTCCGGTGGGGATGAGCCGACTCTGGACTTACCTGGACTTGTACCTTGTCCTTACCATCTGGACGCCCGCAGCGACTGCTGCGGAGGGTTGAGGTCCCGACCACGGGGGAAAATGGAGGAGGACTGGCCAAATTGTGTGCCTTCCACCACAGTGATGAATGCTGTGGTGGATGTTTATGTTAAAATTTTATTGTGTTTTTGTGTGTGCTCTTTATCATTGTATCGCTGCTGACATATAATTTCACTTGCACTTTTTGTGCAATGTGACAAATAAACCGTATTGTATTGTATCTCGTATGTGTATGTGACGAATAAACTTGACTTGATTTTTAAAAAAGTTATGGGCTTTTATGTCAATTGACTGTCCTCGATCACAGCTTTTGTGTTAAGTCAATGGAAAAGCAATAGAGAACAAGGTGCTAATCTGCGAGTATGAACATGGCCATCACTTTTTTTAATACCGAAGTTATGAAAGTGAATTAGGTGCCAAATTAAACTTCTTTTTGTGCTTTATCTGATGGGATAAATTGCAGAATTGATTTTTAAAAGCTCAAAATGTTGTAACATTGCTACTCTATAAATAGAACTTACCTCAATCTCCTGCCCCTCCTCGTCCTCCACCTGGACCTCAATCTCCGCGGCCTGGGCCTGGGCCTCCTCCACCTCCACCTTGACTACAATCTCCTGGGCCTCCTCCTCCTCCTCCACCTTGATCTCAAACTCCTGGGCCTCCTCCATCACTTCAACCTCCTGGGTCTCCTCCTTGACTAAAACCTCCTGGGCCTGGGCCTGGACCTCCTCCTCCACCTTGATCTCAAACACCTGGACCTCTTCCTTGACCTTAATCTCCAGGCCCTCCTCAGGTTTAACCTGCCTGCTGGGTGGGGGTTGGGCCTCGCTCCCGGGCAGCACCTTCCATCTTCTTGGGACCATTTTGCGATGCTCACCCTCGTCTGTCTCCGCGCGCTCTCTGCCCGCTGTAGCGTCACGACGTCTGCCCCTCTCCCTAGCGTCACGACGTCTGCCCCTCTACAGCGTCACGACGTCTGCCCCTCTCCCCCAGCGTCACGACGTCTGCCCCTCTCCCCCAGCGTCACGACGTCTGCCCCTCTCCCCCAGCGTCACGACGTCTGCCCCTCTTCCCCAGCGTCACGACGTCTGCCCCTCCCCCAGCGTCACGACGTCTGCCCCTCTCCCCCAGCGTCACGACGTCTGCCCCTCCCCCAGCGTCACGACGTCTGCCCCTCTCCCCCAGCGTCACGACGTCTGCCCCTCACCCCAGCGTCACGACGTCTGCCCCTCTCCCCCAGCGTCACGACGTCTGCCCCTCACTCGCGTCACGACGTCTGCCCCCCCCCCTTCTATGTTAGAAGCACATGTGGTAGAAGAAGGGAGTCTGTATCGAGACTTGTCAAACCCATGAAAGATAACGGGAATACATTACATCCATCTAGAATATGACTTCTTACAGTGTTAAAATAAAGAACTGTTTCATTTGAAAAACAAAAGCATTCAAGAGTCTGTGTGTCACTAGCAATGTTACAAAATTTTGAGATTTATAAAAACAATTCTGCAATTTATCCCATCAGATAAAGCATAAAAATAAGTTTAATTTGACACCTAATTCACTTTCATATCTTCATGATTTAAAAAGTTATGGCCATTTTCATACTCGGAAATTAGCATCTTGTTCCCTATAGTGAAAATAAAGCCGATTTTGTCGAGGCAGCACTTTAAGACGGTAATCCACGCCTTTGTTACCACCCGGCTGGATTACTGCAATGCACTGTATCTGGGGGTTAGTCGGTCCTCCATCGCCCGTCTCCTGATGGTACAGAATGCAGCTGTTCGTCTCTTGACTGGCACACGAAAGCATGATCATGTTTCACACCTTTTGGCCTCTCTCCACTGGTTGCCTGTTCAGTATAGGATTCGTTTTAAAATTCTTTTATTTACTTTTAAATCCCTAAATGGTCTTGCCCCGTCCTACCTATCTGAGCTTCTTTACCCTTATACACCCTCCCGCTCTCTCAGGTCAGATGATCAGCTGCTCCTGATTGAGCCAAAAACTAAGCGGAAGCTCAGAGGGGACCGTGCCTTTGCTGTGTCGGCTCCGAGATTGTGGAATGAATTGCCTCTGCACGTTAAACAGGCCCCTTCTCTAGCTGTTGTTAAGTCACTCCTGAAGACATATCTATTCTCCGTGGCCTTTGTAGACCAGTAAGGTGTCGAATTATTTATTTACTTTATTTGCTTGGTTTTGCTGCGTGGTTCGTACTCGTGTTTTATGTCTTTTAATTTATTGTTTGGATTTTCGTATGTAATTTATGCGCCTCGTGTTAGCTGTATGTTCTGTTGTTCTGCCTGTTTTATGATGTCTTGCTTGTTTTCTTTTTTCTGTACAGCACTTTGGTCAGCTTTGGTTGTTTTTTAAGGTGCTTAACAAATAAAGTTATTAGTATTATTATTATAGGGAGGTTTCACGGCAGACGGGTCACGACCCATGACCCGTACTGTTGCTACGCTACTCCAAATGGAGTACATGCGATGAACTAAGTGTAAGCACTTACCATTGTTTCCAGCGTAGCGGGCCCGTTAAAACCCGCTGAATTTGTTAATTTTTGCGCTGTAAATAATTATGGAAATCGGGATAAACGTGAGAGACATTTAACCTACTTCAGAATTCCAAAAGTGAGGAGAAATTATGGTAGGTAGAAGCGGGAGCTGAAGGGACAACAGACAGAGTGCTTGGCGAACATTGGCCGCTTGCTCACTGCATTTCATCAACTAAGGCATTATTTGTGGTTTTTCTTGATTCCTTTGGCATCTACAAGGTTTCAGAAGTGATAAATCCGGCTGTAATTTTTTTAAATCGCCCATGGTTCTCGTGGGTTTTTACATACAAAATGAAACGCATCTGAAGAAAAAATCACAAAAATCAAGTCTGTAATTTATCCCATCAGATAAAGCATAAAAATAAGTTTAATTTGACACCTAATTCACTTTCATATCTTCAGTATTTAAAAAGCTTATGGTCATTTTCATACTCGGAAATTAGCATCTTGTTCCCTATTGCTTTTCCATTGACTCAACTCAAAAGCTGTGATCGAGGAGAGTCAAAAGCTCATAACATTCTTAAAAATTAAGAGAACTGAATGAAATTTTCAGTTATTATAGATTGAAACATTCTGAAACAAATATGAAACAATCTTACTTGGATGACCTGAAATTAAAGCATATAATTAGTTAGTTACCTAAAAATTGACTGTTGTGACAGAAATAGTAATACACACGCAGACCGCCATGAAAATTCAAAAATGGGATATTTTCAAGATCAGAACTTTAATATTATTATATTATATGCTGCAAGTCTGTTATAGATATAAAAATATGATATTCTCAAGATCAGTACTTTAATATTATTGTATTATATGCTGGAAGTCCGTAACAGATAGGTAAATAATTTCCAATTTCTAGCAAAAGACCAAGTCTTTATGGAGAAGATCAGCTGCTAGCTGGTACATTGGCATATCATAATCAGTAGCATCATCATACTCCTCAGATTGCAACCAATAAGCAACTCTGTACACCTTGTTTTTCCCTCAACTTTTCAATTTTGCCATTGTAAACTACAAGTTTGTGCTCTTTAAACCACTCATGACATGCTTTTCTGCCCACTACTTTCCCATTAAGAATGTCCTGTAGATCATCACATTTGGAGTAGTTCAAATTCGGATAATCTCTGCGAATGCTGTCTAAATCAGTCTCTTTCAATTTTATTCCTAGTTTTTTCCTCTCTTTCGTGTCTTGAGCCGAGCATGCTCCTTGCCTTTCTGTCACTTGATGATTTCTGCTCTCAATTCCTTCTGTTTTTTCTTCCGTCTATTCCTCTGCACTATCCCCCATGTCACTGCCTTACAGAGCACTTCCTCCCTACGATGCTCCTCGAGATTATCAAGGAAGTTGACTGTTTTTTTCTTGCAGGCCCGCACCCAACATGACAAATAACACATGGTGGCATTGGGAGATTTCTGTTTCAATGAGCTTCACATCCACATTATCTCCTCCGCATCAATGTTGTGTGATCTTGCTGACGTTCCACCTCCGTCCCGTGACATTAACGGGACGGAGGTGGAACGTGTTTCTAGCTTCAGGTTCCTGGGAGTCAACATCTCCGATGACCTCTCTTGGACCCACAATACCTCAACTCTGATCAAGAAGGCTCATCAGCGTCTCTTCTTCCTGAGGAGACTGAAGAAGGTCCAACTGTCTCCTCAGATCCTGGTGAACTTCTACCGCTGCACCATCGAGAGCATCCTTACCAACTGTATCACAGTATGGTATGGCAACTGCTCTGTCTCCGACCGGAAGGCATTGCAGAGGGTGGTGAAAATTGCCCAACGCATCACCGGTTCCTCACTCCCCTCCATTGAGTCTGTCCAAAGCAAGCATTGTCTGCGGAGGGCGCTCAGCATCGCCAAGGACTGCTCTCACCCCAACCATGGACTGTTTACCCTCCTACCATCCGGGAGGCGCTACAGGTCTCTCCGTTGCTGAACCAGCAGGTCGAGGAACAGCTTCTTCCCGGCGGCTGTCACTCTACTCAACAACGTACCTCGGTGACTGCCAATCACCACCCCCCCCGGACACTTATTATTATTTATTCAAATCATTTGCTATGTCGCTCTTCCAGGGAGATGCTAAATGCATTTCGTTGTCTCTGTACTGTACACTGACAATGACAATTAAAATTGAATCTGAATCTGATGCAGTCTCCTCCTTCAGTTTCTCAGTTACATCAAGTTCAAAGTATTTACTATACTGCCTCTCCAACACAGTGATGACAGCTTGAAGACAGCTCCTCATCTTTGAACTGAACTGTGGATGTACTGGTAGCTCCTGCAGTTTTGTCAATGTGGCATCAAGGTGTACCTCCTCACCGAAGAAATCTTCCCTTGCCAATATCAAGTTGTCTGGATTTTCTGTGGCTTCCTTTAGAGCAGCAATCACCCCTTTAACCACTTTGATGCCATCAACATGGTTGATCTGATTCTGGTTTGAAATGTAGAAGCGCTTCATCCAAGGCCCAGTCAGATATTTGCCAAGTAAGCTCAATATCTGAAGTTCTACTTTTGCTTCAGCCTGGGTGATGTCATGGAGGACGGAGCTTCTCAGCCCCCCCACAGGATGTCCCGCTATTCAGCAGGGCAACAAAGTCATCATAATGTTCTATGAGCTTGCCACTAACATGGAAAAGTATATGTAATCTGTTGCCATGGTACTGTGGGAGGTCACCTCGGGGGATGTTCCTTTCATCCAAAAATGAAACAAATCCTCTTGGGTCCCCTTTTCCGTTTTTATACCGAAGTTTGCTCATCTGCAGAATGGCATTTACTGCTAGACAGTCTTTCCCAAACAAGAATTGTCCTCCGGATTGTTTCTGCATTTTGAGGGCTGAGCGAACTGATGTAGCAATGGAGTCAAGAGGATGCAAGTGGCAGTAGAGCTCATTCAAAGATTTACCCCGCTGACTGTTCACAACCCTAATAGCAGCATGATCCACTGCACACCTGTCACTCATTGTGTTTGAAATGTTGTCGATCGTCTTTTGCCCAGTATCTTGAAAATCTGCTTGCTCATTGAAATAAGTGCAAGTTTTACACTTATTTACAACTGTTTCGCAAATATGTTGTGCATAGTCCTCAGCAGTCCAACCAACCAATTTATCAACTGTTGCAGAAAGACACTCATTTGTGGTGGTGAAGTTTACACTGTTAATGTGGGTGGTTGCATCAAAACCCACAGACAAACCCTTTGTTGCGAGGAGCATCTTTGCTGTCTGTAACTCAGCAACACCTCCCAATTCTCGGGCCATGAGTTCAACTGCACTCCGTCGAGCAACACTTCTTCTTCTTCTGTCGTGTGCCTTTTAGACCCGCAGTTCCGTTGAGGCGAGCTGAGCCAACGTGTCATCGCCCAGGTCAACCAGACCTCGTTCACCATTCTGTGGCCGGTGTTTGGGGCAACTGGTGACTGTGTGCTCCACTGTCTGTGTTGGGTCCCCACACTCGCAGGAGGCGCTCGCTGTCCACGGGGCCCCATCTCTTCGTCATTGAGGACCAGATCCAGATCAAGTCCACTTCGCTTGTAGAACTGGCTCATCAGGATTGGAATGTTTGCTGCGGGAGTTTTGTTTACAATACACAGTCAAACACATGTATCATTGTTGTGGTGGAGTAAGTCCTCTGGTCCACCTTTGACTTGACAATACTGGCAGCCTCCAGAGTATCGATTGTTTCTTTGAGGACAAGATTGTCAAATTCGAGGCGTTTCACATCCTCTTCCCTGTCCTTTAGTTTTTCCTGAACTTTTCTGTACTGGTGAATTGAAACAGTTTCCCCCTTTTCCTTACTGCCACGAAACTTGAGCAATGGTCTGTGTGCTTTTTTAAGTTTCAAAAACTCTGCCTTGGTTTCAGCAAGCTCTCGTGCCAAAGTAGTCCCACGTAATTTGGTTTTGAGTTCCTGAATCTTTCTGTCCTTCAAATCTATTCAGTTTTGTTTTCTCTCTACGGCTTGATTAACTACATGTTGAGGAGTTTTCAACTGTGCCCTAAGTTCACTGACCCTTGTGCGATACTTTCGTGTAAGAACGACCTTGGATCTAGACAGAAAGTTTAGTCTTTTCTTCATTTTCTGTTCCCTTAGTGTAAGACTTAGAAGTTCCGTGCTACATCTTGTTGAAACACTAGATGTCGATAGCATTGGTTCAGGAGAGGCAGCAGCTGTTGTTGGCGTTGCTAGATTCAGTGGAGGATGCAGACCATAACTGTCATCGCCCATGTCCTCAGTGTCTTGAAATATGGACACTTGGATTTCGGCAGATGTCAAGGATTCAGGATCTTGGGCACCAGGCGGTGGAATGTCATCTACAGAAATGTGTTGACTGCCTTCTGGAAGTTTAAAAGTTTCATCACAAATTTTCATAAATTTTCCACGTTGCTTGGGACTGTGGATATAACTAAACTTACGCAAAGGCGGCCTAACGGAATTCATCGCCCATGTGATAACAGGAACAAATGACTAGCCTTCTGCATCTGACAAAGAGAAATGTGATCTCAGCTGTCTCCCAGTTTCAGACACACTTTTACCAAACGAGGTGTACAAGTAAAAGATGTGTCCATTTTTAAGATCCCTCTTAGACTCGGGCATGACAGAGAAATTCACTTCAAGGTAAGCTCCAGCTATGCCAGGCTGGGCATTTGGATTGACAATTCTGCATTTCTTCTTCGGAGGCATCTGAAAAATGAAAGAACAAAAAAACACTGAACAGCATTAAGTAGAAACAAGTTTTTATTTGCAGTTTTATAAAAAAATATATTTTGACAATACACAATAGGTGCAGCGGTAGGCCATTCGGCCCTTTGAGCCAGCACCACCACGCAATGTGATCATGGCTGATCATCCCCAATCAGTACCCCGTTCCTGCCTTCTCTCCATATCCCCTGACTCCGCTATCTTTGAGAGCCCTATCGAGCTCTCTCTTGAAAGCATCCAGAGAACCTGCCTCCACCGCCCTCTGAGGCGGAGAATTCCACAGACTCACAACTCTCTGTGAGAAAAAGTGTTTCCTCGTCTTCATTCTAAATGGCTTACCCCTTATTCTTCAACTATGGCCCCCTGGTTCTGGACTCCCCCAACATCGGGAACATGTTTCCTGCCTCTACCGTGTCCTAACCATTAACAATCTTATATGTTTCAATAAGATCCAGTGACGTGCGGTGAGGTCAGTGGCTAGTATCTGAGCCAGATTTACACACATATGAACCCGATAGAGGTAGCTTAAATCCACCATCCAATTGGCAGGTTGCACAATGACTATTGGATAGGCAACGTATGTTTCATATTTCATATCAGCATTCTGTACAACACACGCATACAGGTAAGTTACGTATTCGATTCATGTTTTATAGGCAAATGCAGTTCCACTATTCATTCTTTTCTTTTCTTTTTCTTTTTTTCTTTTTTGTATGGCTTTGTAAATATTTGATTAGTGTATAAATGTAAATAATGTGGTGTACAAATAGTGGCTGGTGTACATATGGTGTACATATAGCTGCTAAATGTGTATAAGATAATTACACGCAGTTGAATAAGGGGTGGGAATTAATAAGCTTTGGCTTCATCCTGCTCCTTTTTGGACACATACGATTTCATTTATTTATAGATATTGTTTATGACACTTTATAAATATTCTTGTTTTGTTTTTTGTATAGGGTGATTTCACGAAAGGTCACTGGAGCGTAGATCCGCACCCACGTGACCGAAAATCTCAACTGGAGTACATGTTATACATCGGTACATGTTAGTGAATGGGAAAACACGCCCTTTCACACCCGTTAAAAACATGGAAAACGGCCGATATTTGAGCTGAAATTTTCTGTGCTAGAATTTCATCAAAAGTAAGGCATTATTAACTTACTTTTGATGAAATTCAGCGAGCAAACCCGATAATTCCCGATATTTTAGATCTTTAAATCTCCAGGCAAATGTCTGCTGTTCACTTCCGCTGTTTTTCCACCTTCAGTTCCCTTTTGTAATTACCTTACTTTCTATCTTTTTTTTTGCCTGAAAATCTAGGTCGCTGTGCTTCACGGTCACCCCGACTAGCACAGGAAATTTCAGCTCAAATATCGGCCGTTTTCCATGTTTTTAACGGGTGGGAAAGTGCGTGTTTTCCCCATTCACTAACATGTACCGATGTATAACATGTACTCCAGTTGAGATTTTCGGTCACGTTGGTGCGGATCTACGCTCCAGTGACCTTTCGTGAAATCACCCTATGCTGTTTCACACTTGCTTTTTATTATTTTATTCTGTTCGAAATAAATAATAAAATAAATAAATACTCATTCAACACAAATGAAAATAAATCTTGCATGGTCTTACCTTTACTTGTAAATGAAGTCCATTCGCCTATCCTTCTGGACAAAGATGTCAGTAACTTTGTTGCAGAAGTCATCTTTATTTTCTTTTAGTTTTGAAAGTCTCTCCCTCTCAATCGAAATGATTGCCAGGGATGAAAGTCGTCCTTGGTCAGTCCGATTCCGACTGTATGTTTTGAGTCGTTTCAAAGCAGAGAAGGACCTTTCAACGGGCGCTGTTGTAGCTGGTATAGTGAGCACCAGCTGGAGTAACTTTGTCGCCTCGGGAACCGTCTGCATCAGATCATTCTGGGCCAAGAAGCCGAGGAGCTGTCCGGGTGATTTGCATTCTTCCCTCACCATTTGTGAACTGTACAGTCCGATAAGATCAGCCTTTAGTCTAACTAAGTCAAAGTACCTTGCATATTTTGATAGGCTCTGCAGTTTGGTGTCATCGAAATGTTGTGACATTTCATGAAATTTCGTGCAGTTGACCAAACCAATGAAAGCCAGCTCACCGAAATGATCAAACCTGGCTTTCATTTGAACGCTGATGTTGTCCAGAATGTTATAAAACATTATTTTCCTCTCGTCTCTGATCAGCTGTTTACTTCGGACGTTGTCTGTCAGGCCAAGTGTGGTGCATTTCTGCTCGAATCGATCGTAGAAACTGTCAAACTCTTGTCGCCGGCGTTCCACAACTCCCATTGTGTCTCGGATTCGCGCACAGCACAATCCAGTGTCCATTACTTTATCCTGCAGCACACGGGAGAGTGCGTCGGTTTCGTTGAAAATGCCCTCGTACGCCGTGACGAAGAAGCAGGTCGATGCTTTTGACAGCCAGAGATCATATCCGGCGGCCAGCATCAGGGTGTCATTGTCCCAACCATCGGGATTTTCGCCAATAATCTGGAACGCAGCACGCAGATCAGATTGGTACATGCTGACCGTCTGCACTAGTCTGGAATGTGAGCTCCATCTGATGGGCTCTGCTCCAGGTAAACGCCGCTTCACAACATCATCCAGTAGGTGGGCGCGCTCGGTCGACTTATTGAAAAAGGTCGCAAGTCCCTCAACTGTCTTAAAAAACGCTTTGCACTCAGGTATACATCTTGCTGAATGCGAGAGCACCAGGTTCAATTTGTGTGCGTAGCAATGGGTAAAGGTGGCTTCAGGTACCCTTTCATTAATCTTGGCCTGCACCCCATTAAGCTCTGATGCCATCACAGAGGCTCCGTCGTAAGTCTGAGCTACCAGCTTTTCAACGCAATTGTATTTCCCCAACACTCCCAAAACATAATCGGCAATAGCCGCTGCTCGTCTGTCCTCACTCACATCATCAAATCCCACGAACGCCTCCCTCACCTCGCAAGTCGCCTGACTTTTAGCCACATAACGCAAAACTACAGAGACCTGGGGTTTGTTTGTGACACCTGTCGTCTCGTCCACTTCGACTGCAACAAATGGGGCTGCATTAATCTCCTCTTTGATATCATTTCGAATGACGTCGCCGACTGCTTCGATTAAATCGTTCTGTATCCCGTTTGATAAGGCAGAAAACACAGTGGATGTCTCCAAATGTCTAGCTAACTTTTCATCTTTCTCAGCAAAAGCGTGTAGTAGCTCCTCGTAGTTGCCACGATTGGAAGAGCTTGCACTCTCATCGCGACCACGAAATGCTAATTCCTGTTTGGCCAGGAAGCAGGTCGCATTAATAAGGTCTTTTAAAATCTCACGGTTTTCCTTAACCTTCGCATTGTGGGTGCTGATATTTAATCTCCGCTGCTCATTCAAAGCCAGATCTATCCTTGACGTTCCAAAAGTTTTTAAAGCAATTTGGCTCTGAATGTGAGCTGTCGATTGTTCGTGTTTTTTGAGGCTCCTTGGCAGATTCTTCAAGTCGCAAAATCCCGCGTTAGTCCAAACGTTGTCGGTAGTGGAAAACAGAAGGCAGGGAAAGCAGTAAAGGCGATTCTTCACAGCGCAGCCACACAGCCAGTCTTTCCGTTGGTACCACTCCATTTGAAACGAACGTATTGTTTTCTGCCCCTTCGTTTGAAGTAGGTCCTTAAGTTCAGGCATTGGTCTTCCAGTGTTTATTACTCCCTGTTTTGATTGAAAGTCCAATTTTGAGAATTTTTTACGGTTAGATATATAACACCTTATTAAAAGGATATGGGTCTCATTGAAACAGAATTCTCTGCCACAGAAGATAGTTGAGGCCAGTTCTTTGGCTATATTTAAGAGGGAGTTAGATATGGCTCTTGTGGCTAAAGGGATCAGGGGGTATGGAGAGAAGGCAGGTATGGGATACTGAGTTGGATGATCAGCCATGATCATATTGAATGGCGGTGCAGGCTCGAAGGGCCGAATGGCCTACTCCTGCACCTATTTTCTATGTTTCTATGTCTATAAGATTGTTAAGGGTTTGGACACGCTAGAGGCAGGAAACATGTTCCCGATGATGGGGGAGTCCAGAACCAGGGGCCACAGTTTAAGAATAAGGGGTAAGCCATTTAGAACGGAGACGAGGAAACACTTTTTCTCACAGAGAGTGGTAAGTCTGTGGAATTCTCTGCTTCAGAGGGCGGTGGAGGCAGGTTCACTGGATGCTTTCAAGAGAGAGCTAGGTGGGCTTAAAAATAGCGGAGTCAGGGGATATGGGGAGAAGGCAGGAACGGGGTACTGATTGTGGATGATCAGCCATGATCACATTGAATGGCGGTGCTGGCTCGAAGGGCCAAATGGCCTCCTCCTGCTCTTATTGTCTATTGTCTTCCATTTTTGCAGCCGCTTTTCTAACTTTACTAATTATCAGCCGATGGAAGTGGCAAGGAAAAGCCCCCACCCAAGGGAGCAACACAGACCCTTGGCTGTCCTCTCTCCACTTCCCTGAACACAGAATTACATGGTATTATATACTTTTGAAGGAGGGTTTCGGCCCGAAACGTTGCCTATTTCCTTCGCTCCATAGATGCTGCTGCACCCGCTGAGTTTCTCCAGCTTTTTTGTGTAACCTGGTATTATATACTGTTCTATTGTCACCTAAGCACATTCCAAAGACATTATGGTCAGAGGTACAGAGAACACACATTACCACAGGATGCGTCTGAGTTTGTCTCGTCAATCATCAGTTGTATCAAAGGCATCTTGTCATGTGGCACAAGGACTTACATATCAAAGGCATCGGACATTGTGACAAGGTTCTTACATATCAAAGTCATCAGTTACTGCATACCTCAAAGGCATCGGACATTATCTCAATACCCCTTTTCTGGGATTAATCTGGGCCTGAAACGTTGCCTATTTCCTTCGCTCCATAGATGCAGCCGAGTTTCTCCAGCATTTTTGTGTACCTTCGATTTTCCAGCATCTGCAGTTCCTTCTTAAACACTTCCTCTCTCGTCAAATGGTAGACGCATTTCAAAGTCATCGGTCATTATCTCAATGCACAGCAACCTTGGAGAAGTCTGGGCTTGTCTTTCTGTATCAATCTAGCCCAGAAATCCATTTAATATATTTCTTATATTATTAACATCATTTAGCCTTATCAATGCAGCACCCCAAAAAAAGATAAAGACAACACTTTAGAATTTAACATTAAACATAAAAACGTCCCCCCCACAGCGGAACCAACGTTTCCCACTGTGAGGGAAGACACCAAAGTTGAATAGGCCCCGACCACGAGAGAACAGAGGTAGAGGACTGAACTTTGAAAGTGAACTGGTCGGGGCCTATTGAACCCTCTGCAGTCGTCGCTACGGCCCAGAGACTCCGAATCAGCCACTTCCCTACCGGAGACCGCACCTTCCGAAGTCCACAGGCCGAGCTGGGCCGTGAGTCAAAACTGGCGACCCCCACGATGTTACGGTCAACGCCGCCCGCAGCTGGAACGTCAGCGCCGCCTGCGGTGGAATCCAGTGCTGCTCCGCCGCTGCAGAAGCTAGCTAACGTGGAGGGAGCGGGAGGCAGCGTCAATTACGTGGGCTGAGCCTACGTAATTGAGGCTTGCTCCTCCTTCACTAGGCTCAAGACACGCCCCCTTGTGAGGCAGATGTGATCCCTGCCTCCCCTGGTGCTTTTTCATTGCAGTTTTATGATGAGACCAGCGAGCACAAATTTAATATATTTATATGTGAAATAAACTACCTGGACTATGGAAGGCGAGGCATGTAATGAAGAATTTTACAAATATTACATTGGTGACATACATAGAGATAGTAACAGGCACATGCTTATTTCCCGCGCTCCATGCAGTTTCTGAGGGGTTGCACAATCAGAGGGGAGCTCTGCTCGTCGCTGCCTCATCTCTCAATGTATTTGCAGCGGAGCTGCGCAAATTTGGCGATTTAAAAATATATTTTTATTAGAAGAAAACACATATTATGGTAAAAACATTTTATGTATATCAGTCGTACATTATTAATATTATCAACTGTGGATTGATTCTGCTTCTAGTTTTTGGCGATTTTGACTATAAAAAATGATTAGATTCATATAGAAATGACATTGATAACACAGATCAGTGGAAAAATCTTTATATTTATATTATTTTTAATTTTATTTACTTTTCTTATCAGCTATTTTCATTGGGAGTATGACAGGTGAGGTTCTGCCTCCCCTGACCACGCATCCCTGTCGTATGTACTCGTGGCATCAAGTAGGTCGGGGCGTTTTTTCAACATGATGAAAAATGTCCACGAGTAAAAAAGGTCGTGAATTAGGTTGTGAAAGTGGGACAGGCCCTTTAGTATGAAAATATTCATCATGGATAGACAATAACACAAAATATAGATAATTTAAATGTTCTTATGGCATGATTGTGTAAAAAATAATGAATTAGATTATCTTGAGAGTGGATGTTTGTGGATTATGATACAGAGATTGGATTGTGGCTCAGGGTTTGCCCCATACCAATCTACCTTCTCCCTCTCTTGTTCCCTGCTGAAGTCATACAGTGGTGTAGCGCGTCTCCTCACCTTCTTCATCACAATTGAGGCAGCAGTGTCCTGTGCATGGCCTGGGCCTGGGTCAGCACCAGCACCAGCTGTGGCCTTGAGTACCTTAATCCAGGGTGGGGTAGTGGTGTGGACACGACACACCTCCATGGTCTCCTCCAGGCCCTCATCCTCCTCCACCTCCACCTCAATCTCCGGGGCCTCTGCCTCCTCCTCCTCCTCCACCTCCACCTCAATCTCCTCCTCCTCCTTGACCTCAATCTCCGGGGCCTGCACCTCCTCCTCCACCACAATGTCCTCTTCCTTGACCCCAATCTCCTTGACCTTAATCTCCAGGCCCTCCTCAGGTTTAACCTGCCTGTTGGGTGGGGGTTGGGCCTCGTTCCCGGGCAGCACCTTCCATCTTCTTGGGACCATTTTGCGATGCTCACCCTCGTCTGTCTCCGCGCTCTCTGCCCGCTTTAACGTCACGACGTCTGCCCCTCTACAGCGTCACAACGTCTGCCCCTCTCCTCCAGCGTCACGACGTCTGCCCCTCTACAGCGTCACGACGTCTGCCCCTCTCCCCAGCGTCACGACGTCTGCCCCTCTCCTCCAGCGTCACGACGTCTGCCCCTCACTAGCGTCACGTCGTCTGCCCCTCCCCAGCGTCACGTCGTCTGCCCCTCTCAGCGTCACGTCGTCTGCCCCTCCCCAGCGTCACGTCGTCTGCCTCGCTCCTCCAGCGTCACGTCGTCTGCATCTCTCTAGCGTCACCACGTCTGCCCCTCTCCAGCGTCACGACGTCTGCCCCCCCCCCCTTCTATGTTAGAAGCACATGTTGTGCAAGAAGGGAGTCTGTATCAAGACTTGTCAAACCCATGAAAGATAACGGGAATACATTACATCCATCTAGAATATGACTTCTTACAGTGTTAAAATAAAGAACTGTTTCATTTGAAAAACAAAAGCATTCAAGAGTCTGTATGTCACAGTCACTAACTACAATGTTCTTTTTTTATCTGATTCAAACAGGTAAAATGTGTTATTGTAAGGTATAATTTCCAAACATTACAATATTTGCAATATCAAGGCGACAGATAGCACAATGGGCTAAGAGTTCGGCTGGCGACCGGAAGGTAGCCGGTTCAAATCCCGCTTGGAGTGCATACTGTCGTTGTGTCCTTGGGGCAAGACACTTCACCCACCTTTGCCTGTAATGGAATGTACGGCGGCAGGCGCGGGCACACCGCGACGCCCTGTGTCTCCCTTTCAAGGGAGATGCTAAAAATGCATTTCGTTGTCTCTGTACTGTACACTGACAATGACAATAAATTGAATCATTTCATTTCATTTCATTTCATAAATTAAGAGTAAACAATTAGATTAGATTAGATTCGATTCGTTTATTGTCATTCAGACCTTTCGGTCTGAACGAAATTTTGTTTCCCTGCAGTCATACATATAATTTAAAAAAATGACAAAAACACACAATCAACACAAATTTAACATCCACCACAGTGAGTTCACCAAACACCTCCTCACTGTGGTGGAAGGCAAAATCTTAAAGTCTCTGGCTCTTCCCTCTTTGTTCTCCCTCTGCGCCGAGGCGACGGTTCAAACTCCGCAGGTGGTCGCTGCCTCGCCGCAGCTCAGAGGCCGAGTCGGGTCTCCGCTGCTGCCGCCGCCGCCACAGCCTCAGGGCCAAGCCAGGTCTCCGCTGCTGCCGCCGCCGCCACAGCCTCAGGGCCAAGCCAGGTCTCCGCTGCCGCCGCCGCCGCTACAGCTCCAGGGCCGAGTCAGGTCTCTGCTGCTGCTGCCGCCGCCACAGCTCCGTTGCCGCCAGCTCCGCCATTAGGCCTCGGCGCAGACGGAGACGGGGGATACGACCGAAGAAAAAGTCGCATCCCCCGGAGGAAGAGGCCAAAGCATGTTTCTCCCACCCCACCCACATACATACACAACTTAATAAAACAAAATTAACTAAAACATGACAAGGAACAAAACGAAAGAAAAAAACCAGACGGACTGCAGGTGGGCCGCAGCTGTTAAGCCAGCGCCGCCATCTTGGAATTATAGACAATAGGTGCAGGAGGAGGCCATTCGGCCCTTCGAGCCAGCACCGCCATTCAATGTGATCATGATTGATCATCCACAATCAGTACCCCGTTCCTGCCTTCTCTCCATATCCCCTGACTCCGCTATCTTTAACAGCCTTATCTAGCTTTCTCCCTTATTCTTAAACTGTGGCCACTGGTTCTGGACTCCCCAACATTGGGAACATGTTTCGCACCTCTAGCTGGTGCAAACCCTTACGTGCCTGTCACACTTTCCCGAGTTACTCACGAATTCTCCTGAGTTTTCCCCTTGATTCAAACGCGGAGATGCCAGCCGTAGGTACTCGGGGCTATTTTTTTTACACGTGGACATTTTTCAGCATGCTGAAAAAACGTCCCGACTTCCCTGACGCTGCGAGCACCTACGGCTGGCATTACGAACCGCTATGAAATATCTACGGACTCCTACAGCCTCCTACGGACTCACTACGGACATTCTACAGGCCGGTAGTCGGAGCTCTTCTATTGTCTATTGGAAGGCAAACAAATTAAAACTTTTCACAAGCTGTGTGTGACAAAAGAATTTCAAGTCCAATTCACCAAAAGTATTACAACATTAGATACCTGGTGAGCCTGCTGGTGTTGTGGTCCTGTTGAGAAAGTTTAAAGATTTAAAAGTTACAAAATGGATTCAGCTGTAGATTTAGAAGCAATAAAGTGGATGCTTTCACCTTTCTCCTATTACACTAGCAAAGCTACAGCACTTTAACTAAAAGATGTTTTTGCCATTCTTCCATAACACTAGCGAGATAACAGCACAACTACATGAATATTTTCCCTTTATGATATAAACATCAGGAGGATGTTCAGACACTTTGTACTATTTACTCTATAAGATTATAATGTGCGTCAATAAGGTAAAAAAAAAAATCAAGTGCTTGATCTGCAGTTATACAGCTTCTTCAACATAACCATATATGGGCTAACCTTTCCTCTCTCGGAAGAACCTGTCAATCTTAACAGGCAAGAAGCTGTGCAATGCTTTGTAAGATAAAGTATTGCTGAATTGCTGATTATTGGGGTATAAATATATCTGATTGAACATTACCTCTGTGTGGGGATAGAGTGAACCTATAGTCTATATTTTACATACTGTAAGAGTTTACTGCCACGTCCACCTGGCGAAATAAAGATTTTAATGCTTTATCACTAATTTTTGTGTTGTTATCTGTTTGAAGTAAAAACGAACCTTTACACCATCAGTCCCATATGTGGGTGGCCCAAGAATGCCTTGTGCTGCAGAGCCTGCAACAGCAATGAATTCATTGTCAATATTTCAGACAAAAACATTAATTTTAAGATGAGATATTAAAGTGAAATTCCACAAAATTTGAATAAAATATAATTACCTGCTGAGAGAAGCTTCGTGTCAACATAAATGAGAACGATCCTCGAGAAGTGTGTGTGTGTGTGTATATAGTATATATATATGTATATATTTATAGGAAAGTTATTGTCAAGATTTACCAAGATGTTGCTAATACTAGAGGGTGTGAGCAACAGGGAAAGGTTGAGTAGGCTGGGACTCTGCCCAGAGTAGGAATCGAGGACCAGAATCGAGGACCATAGGTTCAAGGTGAAGGGGAAAAGACTTAATGGGAATCTGTATAGTATATATTATCATTCATATGATACAATACAATGATACAATTTATTTGTTGAGGTTCAAATGAAATTTGGTTTCTGCAATCATACACACAAGAAAAAGAACCAAGACACAACACAATTTACACAAACATCCATCACAGTGAATCTCCTCACTGTGATGGAAGGCAAAGTCTTATCTCTCCCCTGCACTCCTCATTCACCTCCCGAAGTCAGAGTCAAAGCCCCTGGCGGGCGATGGTAAGTGTCCTGCGGCCATTAAAACCGTGCATGGTGATGCAAGGCCGCGCTCCGGGTATTGGTGTTGGAGCATATTAAATGTATCTTGTATTGAAAATAAGTTGTATCTTAAAAGTTGTTTTCAGGGGGGCCCCTTTCTCAAGGTCACATTCTCGATGTCACATTCCTGTGAATTGCTGTAACGGACATGACTCTAAAGCTGTTTATACATGTCTTAGACAGCAAGGCGCCTCTGAGCAAGGTGCCTCTGACAATAATAATGGATGTTGTGGTCTTTTGCTTGGTTTAATTAGAGATAAGGGATAAGACATTTAAAGGCAATTGGGTGATAGTTATGTGACCTTTGTATAAGTTGGAACTCTTATGTTTATATCAACGATCTCATAGCGAAGCTATAAGATCTTTGGTTTCTATATATCTCGGAAAGTAACTTTGTTCTGAGATAATACTGATTGGGGTCCACAACATTAGATTTGTAACTGTGTAACACTGTTAGTAAGGAAACACAGAGCCATAAAGAGGCTCTCGAGCTTGGCCAGAAGCAATTATCATTAATCAAGGTTGACATTTATACGACCCCTGTGTGTGTTGGAGCTTTTTTTACCTGATTCAAACAGGCAAAATGTGTTATTGTAAGGTATCATTTCCAAAAATTACAATATAAATTAAGAGTAAACAATTATAGACAACAGGTGCAGGAGTAGAGGCCATTCGGCCCTTCGAGCCAGCACCGCCATTCACTGTGATCATGGCTGATCATCCCCAATCAGTACTCCGTCCCTGCCTTCTCCCCATATCCCCTGACTCTGCTATCTTTAAGAGCCCTATCTAGCTCTATCTTGAAAGCATCAAGATGAGGTGGAGCAGCTGACAGTGTGGTGCGAAGAAAATAACCTGCTCCTCAACACCTCAAAGACGAAGGAGGTAATAATAGACTTCAGGAAAAACAAAACGGACATGGTACCACTGACCATCAGAGGGGACTGTGTAGAGAGGGTGGCGGATTTCCGCTTCCTGGGAATCCACATTGAGGAGGACCTGACGTGGAGCGTGAACACCACTGCGCTGCTGAAAAAGGTCCAGCAGAGACTGCACTTCCTGAGGGTGCTCAGGAAGAACAACATCACTCAGAGGCTGCTGCTGTCCTTTTATCGATGCTCCATTGAGAGCATACTAACATACTGTGTATGCGTGTGGTACACCAGCTGCACAGCGGCTCAGAGGAAAGCGCTCCAGAGGGCCATTGACAACGCCCAGAGGATTGTCGGCTGCCCTCTCCTTACCTTGGAGGACCTACACAGTTCCCGCTGCACCAAAAAAACCCAGAATATAATAAAGGACATCTCCCACCCCGGACACTCCCTGTTTGAACTGTTGCCGTCAGGCAGACGGTACAGATCTACAAGGACAAGGACAAATAGACTAAAAAACAGTTTTTACCCCACTGCTATAAAAGCACTAAATGTAGCCGCCAAGGAACGCAGGGGCGATACAGACTAAGGGACTGTGGTAACGGTGAAATCGACAGAAGGATGGAGGGTTGGGTGTGTATGCGTGCTTTGTCTGTGATATTTATTTATTTGCTTATCTTTATTATTTTACCGTGGATGTTTCGTTAGCTTTAGAAATGTTTGAATGCTGCACTGACTGGCTGACATTTTAAATTTCGTTGTACATGGCCCATGTTACAATGACAATAAAGAAACTATTCTATTCTATCCAGAGAACCGGCCTCCACCGCCGTCTGAGGCAGAGAATTCCACAGACTCACCACTCTCTGTGAGAAAAAGTGTTTCCTCATCTCCGTTCTAAATGGCTTACCCCTTATTCTTAAACTGTGAACTATGTTCTGGACTCCCCCAACATAGGAAATGTTTCCTGCTCCTAGCGTGTCCAAACCTTTAATAATCTTATATGTTTCAATGAGATGCCCTCTCATCCTTCTAAACTCCAGATTATATACAAGCCCAGCCGCTCCATTCTCTCAGTATATGACAGTCCCGCCATCCCGGGAATTAACCTTGTAAACCTACGCTGAGCAAGCAAGGAAATGGTGTAATTTCAAGGTGTAATTATCAAAGATTCTCTGCATAAATGGGGTGCTGATTGTGGATAATCAGCCATCATCATCTTTTTTCATTTTTTCCCAGTCTCATGCCTGGACCATACAGGCGTTACCCCGCGACCGTCTGGCGACAGCCTCGCCTCCTATAGTCGACGATAAAATTGCTAATTGGGACAGGCCCTTTAAATGGCCTCTTTATTCTTAGACTGTGTCCCTGGTTCTGGACTCCTCCCACATTGGGAACATATTTCCTGCATCTAGCTTGTCCAGTCCTTTTATCATTTTATACATTTCTATAAGATCCCCCCCCTCATCCTTTTAAATTCCAATGAATGGATGCCCAGTCTTTCCAATCTTTCCTCCTATGACAGTCCCCGCCACGCCGGGGATTAAGCTCGTGAACTCATAGCAAAAGGATTTGAGTCTAGGAGCAGGGAGGTTCTACTGCAGTTGTACAGGGTCTTGGTGAGACCACACCTGGAGTATTGCGTACAGTTTTGGTCTCCAAATCTGAGGAAGGACATTATTGCCATAGAGGGAGTGCAGAGAAGGTTCACCAGATTGATTCCTGGGATGTCAGGACTGTCTTATGAAGAAAGACTGGATAGACTTGGTTTATACTCTCTAGAATTTAGGAGATTGAGAGGGGATCTTATAGAAACTTACAAAATTCTTAAGGGGTTGGACAGGCTAGATGCAGGAAGATTGCTCCCGATGTTGGGGAAGTCCAGGACAAGGGATCACAGCTTAAGGATAAGGGGGAAATCCTTTAAAACCGAGATGAGAAGAACTTTTTTCACACAGAGAGTGGTGAATCTCTGGAACTCTCTGCCACAGAGGGTAGTCGAGGCCAGTTCATTGGCTATATTTAAGAGGGAGTAGATGTGGCCCTTGTGGCTAAGGGGATCAGGGGGTATGGAGAGAAGGCAGGTACGGGATACTGAGTTGGATGATCAGCCATGATCATATTGAATGGTGGTGCAGGCTCGAAGAGCCGAATGGCCTACTCCTGCACCTAATTTCTATGTTTCTATGTTACTATGAACCTAGACTGCATTGCCTCAATAGCAAGGATGTTCTTGCTCGAATTAGGAGACAAAAACTGCGCACAGTACTCCAGATGTACAAGGTACAAGATACATTTATTTGTCACATGTGCCAGATGGCACAGTGAAATGTGATCGCCATACAGTCATACAATAAAATACACAACACACGATAGAATTCAACATAAAAACATCCCCACACAGCAGAATCAAAGTTTCTCACTGTGAGGGAGGGCGCCAAAGTCAGTCTCTTCCTCTAATGTTCCCCAATGTTCACCCGTGGTCGGGACCTCCGCGAGCCCTCCGTAGTCGCCGCTACGGGCGGCCCGATGTTCAGGCCCGCTCGCCGGGGTGATGTAAGTCCAACGTCGGGGCTGGGGACGTCCTCAGCGGCCTGGACATCAGAGTCAAGTCAAGTCGAGTTTATTTGTCACATACACATACGAGATGTGCAGTGAAATGAAAGTGGCAATGCTCGCGGACTTTTGTGCAAAAAGACAAACAACAAAACAATCAAACAAACTACAAATACAATCATAACACACATATTCTTTTACATAATAAACAATGGAAGGAAAAACATTCAGTAGAGTTAGTCCCTGGTGAGAAAGGCGTTTACAGTCCGAATTGCCTCTGGGAAGAAACTCCTTCTCAACCTCTCCGTTCTCACCGCATGGCAACGGAGGCGTTTGCCTGACCGTAGCGGCTGGAACAGTCCGTTGCAGGTGTGGAAGGGGTCTCTCATGATATTGTTGGCTCTGGAGTTGCACCTCCTGATGTATAGTACCTGCAGGGGGGCGAGTGAAGTTCCCATAGTGCGTTCGGCCGAACGCACTACTCTCTGCAGAGCCTTCTTGTCCTTGGCAGAGTAATTCCCGAACCAGATGGTAATGTTCCCGGACAAGATGCTTTCCACCGCCGCTGCGTAGAAGCACTGGAGGATCCTCGGAGACACTCTGAATTTCCTCAATTGCCTGAGGTGGTAAAGGCGCTGCCTTGCCTTACTCACCAGTGCTGAGGCGTGTGATGCCCATGTCATATCCTCGGAGATGTGGACTCCCAGATATTTAAAACAGTTCACCCTATCCACAGGATCCCCATTTATACTCAATGGAGTGTACGTCCTCGGATGATGTGCCCTCCTAAAGTCCATGATCAGCTCCTTCGTTTTTTTGATGTTCAAGAAACATAGAAACATAGAAATTAGGTGCAGGAGTAGAGGCCATTCAGCCCTTCGAGCCTGCACCGCCATTCAATATGATCATGGCTGATCATCCAACTCAGTATCCCTTACCTGCCTTCTCTCCATACCCCCCGATCCCCTTAGCCACAAGGGCCACATCTAACTCCCTCTTAAATATAGCCAATGAACTGGTCTCGACTACCCTCTGTGGCAGAGAGTTCCAGAGATTCACCACTCTCTGTGTGAAAAAAGTTCTTCTCATCTCGGTTTTAAAGGATTTCCCCCTTATCCTTAAGCTGTGACCCCTTGTCCTGGACTTCCTTAACATCGGGAACAATCTTCCTGCATCTAGCCTGTCCAACCCCTTAAGAATTTTGTAAGTTTCTATAAGATCCCCTCTCAATCTCCTAAATTCTAGAGAGTTAAACCAAGTCTATCCAGTCTTTCTTCATAAAACAGTCCTGACATCCCAGGAATCAGTCTGGTGAACCGTCTCTGCACTCCCTCTATGGCAATAATGTCCTTCCTCAGATTTGGAGACCAAAACTGTACGCAATACTCCAGGTGTGGTCTCACCAAGACCCTGTACAACTGCAGTAGAACCTCCTTGCTCCTATACTCAAATCCTTTTGCAATGAAAGCTAACATACCATTCGCTTTCTTTACTGCCTGCTGCACCTGCATGCCTACCTTCAATGACTGGTGTACCATGACACCCAGGTCTCGCTGCATCTCCCCCTTTCCCAATCAGCCACCATTTAGATAATAGTCTGCTTTCCCCGTTTTTGCCACCAAAATGGATAACCTCACATTTATCCACATTATACTGTATCTGCCAAACATTTGCCCACTCACCCAGCCTATCCAAGTCACCTTGCAGTCTCCTTGCAGGAGGCTGTTATCCTGGCACCAGTGCTAGATCAGCCACCTCCTCCCTGTAGGCCTTCTCATTGTTGTCTGAGATCAGGCCCACCACCACAGTGTCATCAGCAAACTTAATTATTGAGTTGGAGCTGAACCTAGCCACACAGTCATGTGTGTACAGGGAGTACAATAGGGGGCTGAGGACGCAACCCTGGGGCGATCCTGTGCTCAGGGTGAGGGACTCCGATGTATTCCCTCCTATCTTGACTACCTGGGGCCTGGCGGTGAGAAAGTCCAGGACCCAGGCACACAGGGAGGTGTTGAACCCCAATTCCAGTAGCTTCCCGGCCAGTCTGGTGGGGACTATCGTGTTGAAGGCTGAACTGTAGTCTATGAACAGCATCCTCACGTAGCCCCCCTTCTGGCTGTCCAGATGGGAGAGAGCGGTGTGCAAGACCTGGGAGACCGCATCGTCCATGGACCTGTTCGGACGGTATGCGAACTGCAACGGGTCCATGTTCCGAGGGAGGAAGGCGCAGATGTGTTTCTTCACCAGCCTCTCAAAGCATTTCATGACTACCGAGGTAAGGGCCACCGGGCGGTAGTCATTCAGGCAGGCTGGGGAGGCATTTTTTTGGTACCGGTACAATGATGGATTTTTTGAAGCAGGCAGGGACCACGGACTTGTCCAGGGAGAGGTTGAATAATGTAGTGAGCACTGGAGCTAGCTGCGTAGCACAGGACTTGAGTACTCGCCCCGAGATGCCATCGGGGCCTGCAGCTTTTCTCGTGTTCACCCGTGTCAGTGCCCTCCTCACGTCGTGCTCGGACAGCGAGAATGTGTGCATATTCCTCCCTTCAGCTTCGGTAGCCAGCCCGCTGGCGGTATTGTCGATAGTCGGCGGACCTGGGGTGGTGTTGCCCCTCTCGAAACGAGTTCAGGTCATCAGCTAGGGAGGTGCCGGCACTTGCGGATGAGGGAGGGGTGCTCTGGTAGTTGGTTACAATCCGTAGCCCCTGCCACAGGCGTCTGGTGTACTGCTGCTCCACCGGAGTTGGCCGCTCCCAAAGTCCGCAGGCCGCGCTGGGTGGAGATGCAACGCTGGCGGCCCTCGGCAAAGGGCCCCAGGACTCCGTGATGACGGTCAGCGCCTCCCGCGTTGGAAGCGCTCCCAAACCGCAGCTCCACGATGTTGGAGCAGTGGCCCAACGCTCCCGAGCTCCAAACGGCGACCCAGGTAGGCATCGCCCGCTCCGCGGTGAATCCAGCGCTGCGCCGCCGCTGTTGCAGCTCTGGTCCAGTTCCCGGTCCCCGGCAGGAAAGGCCGCTCCGATCCAGCTGGTAGGCTGCGAGGTGGGAGGCGAGGATGCGACTCGGAGCCGTTGGTGCGTGGAGGAGTTACCTGTGCTGTGATTATAAAAGCAGCACGGGGCTTGATTTTACAGAGGTCCGGGGAGCCGTTGGTGCGAGGAGGAGTTACCTGGAGCTGTGAGTATAAAAACAGCGCGGGGCTTGCTTCTACAGAGGCCCGCGGAGCCGTTGATGCGAGGAGGAGTTACCTGGAGCTGTGATTATAAAAACAGCGCGGGGCATGCTTTTACAGAGGCCCGGGGAGCCGTTGGTGCGTGGAGGAGTTACCCAAATCTGCAACGTTCCATCTCACTTCCAGAGAAGGAGTCTGGTGGAAGCCTCTGATGGGTGGAAGAGGACCAGAGGAAGCAGCTGATTGGGTGGAACCCCGGGTTTACATTTCTGCTTTCGGGTTAAGGGTTCTAGGAGTTAAGGCCCAGGAGCCGTTACAGAGGGAGGAGTGACCTCCGTGCGGTGAGTTCAAAAACCCATCGCGGGGCTTGTTTCAACAGAGGCCCAGGAGCCGTTACAGAGGGAGGAGGAACCAAAATCTGCAACGCTCCATTCGCAGATCACACTTCAAATTAAGGGGGCTGGTGGAAGCCTCTGTTGGTCGAACGGACTAGAGGAAGCAGCTGATTGGCTTGTATCCCGGGTAAGGCTTTATTGTATTCGGATAAGGGGGAGAATGAGGGCCAGGGCAGTTTACTGTTCTAGATGTCAGATGTGGGAGGTCATGGAGTCGGAGTGCCCTCCAGACGTCCACATCTGCGCAAGGTGCGTTGAGATGGGGCTCCTAAGGGACCGTGTCAGGAACCTGGAGCAGCAACTCGATGACCTCTGTCTGCTCAGGGAGAGCGAGGAGGTCATAGAAAGGAGTTACAGGGAGGTGGTCACTCCAAGACCACGGGAGACAGAAAACTGGGTCACAGTTAGGAAGGGCAACGGGCAGAGGCAGGGACTGGTGAGTACCCCGGTGGCTATACACCTTGAAAATAAGTACTCGTGCTTGAGTAAGGGTGGGGGAGACAGCCAACCTGGGGGCAGCGACAGCGGCCGGGCCTCTGGCACAAAGACCAGTCCTGTTGCTCAGAAGGGTAAGGAAAAGAAGGGGAGGGCAATTGTAATAGGGAACTCTATAGTCAGGGGGTCGGATAGGCGATTCGGTGGATGCAGACAGGAGACCCGGATGGTAGTTTGCCTCCCTGGTGCCAGGGTCAGGGATGTGTCTGAACGTGTCCAAGAAATACTGAAATGGGAGGGAGAGGAGCCTGAGGTTGTGGTACATATAGGTACCAACGACATAGGTCAAAAAAGAGAAGAGGTCCTGAAAGAAGAATTTAGGGAGTTAGGTAGAGAGAAGGACTGGAAAGGTAACAATCTCAGGATTACTGCCTGTGCCACGCGACAGTGAGAGTAGAAATGGAGCGAGGTGGAGGATAAATGAGTGGATGAGGGACTGGTGCAGTGGGTATGGATTCAAGTTTCTGGATCATTGGGACCTCTTTTGGGGAAGGTGCGACCTGTACAGAAAGGATGGGTTGCACTTGAACTCAAGGGGGACCAATATCCTGGCGGGGAGATTTGCAAAGGCTACTGGGGAGACTTTAAACTAGTATGGATGGGGGGGAGGGACTCAAATTGGGAAAGCTAGCAGTCAGTGTGTGAAGCAGGGGGCAGAGAATGGTAGCACTCTGACCCAAAATGTAGGGGAGAGAGAAGAAAAAGACAATAAACAGAGAATAAGGGAGGGTGGGTTTCTTAAATGTGTATATTTTAATGCTAGGAGCATTGTAAGAAAGGTGGATGAGCTTAGAGCCTGGATTGACACCTGGAAGTATGATGTTGTGGCGATCAGTGAAACATGGTTGCAGGAGGGCTGTGATTGGAAACTAAATATTCCAGGATTTTGTTGCTTCAGGTGTGATAGAATTGGAGGGGCAAGAGGTGGAGGTGTTGCATTGCTTATCAGGGAAGATATTACAGCAGTGCTTTGGCAGGATAGATTAGAGGGCTCGTCTAGGGAGGCTATTTGGGTGGAACTGAGAAATGGGAAACGTGTAGCAACACTTATAGGGGTGTATTATAGACCGCCAAATGGGGAGCGAGAATTGGAAGAGCAAATATGTAAGGAGATAGCAGAGATTAGTAGTAAGCACAAGGTAGTGATTGTGGGAAATTTCAATTTTCCACACATAGACTGGGAAACACATTCTGTAAATGGGCTGGATGGGTTGGAGTTTGTAAAATGTGTGCAGGATAGTTTTTTGCAGCAATACATAGAAGTACCTACTAGAGAAGGGGCGGTGCTGGACCTCCTGTTAGGAAATGAGACGGGTCAGGTGGCAGAGGTATGCGCTGGGGAACAGTTCGGGTCCAGTGATCACAATACCATTAGTTTCAATATAATTATGGAGAGGGTCAGAACTGGACCTAGGGTTGAGATTTTTGATTGGAGAAAGGCTAACTTTGAGGAGATGCGAAAGGATTTAAAAGGAGTAAATTGGGACAGTTTGTTTTATGGGAAAGATGTGGAAGAGAAATGGAGGACATTTAAAGGTGAAATTTTAAGAGTACAGAATCTTTATGTCCCTGTTCGGTTGAATGGAAATAGTAAAAATTGGAAAGAGCCATGGTTTTCAAGGGAAATTGGACACTTGGTTCGGAAAAAGAGGGAGATCTACAATAATTATAGGCAGCATGGAGTAAATGAGGTGCTTGAGGAGTATAAAGAATGTAAAAAGAATCTTAAGAAAGAAATTAGAAAAGCTAAAAGAAGATATGAGGTTGCTTTGGCAAGTAAGGTGAAAGTAAATCCAAAGGGTTTCTACAGCTATATTAATAGCAAAAGGATAACGAGGGATAATATTGGTCCATTAGAGAGTCAGAGTGGACAGCTATCTGCAGAGCCAAAACTGATGGGGGAGATATTGAACAATTTCTTTTCTTCGGTATTCACCAAGGAGAAGGATATTGAATTATGCGAGGTAAGAGAAACAAGTAGAGTAGCTATGGAAACTATGAGATTCAAAGTACTGACACTTTTGAGAAATATAAAAGTGGATAAGTCTCCAGGTCCGGACAGGATATTCCCTAGGACATTGAGGGAAGTTAGTGTAGAAATAGCAGGGGCTATGACAGAAATATTTCATATGTCATTCGAAACGGGAATAATGCCGGAGGATTGGCGTACTGCGCATGTTGTTCCATTGTTTAAAAAAGGGTCTAAGAGTAAACCTAGCAATTATAGACCTGTTAGTTTGACATCAGTGGTGGGCAAATTAATGGAAAGGATACTTAGAGACAATATATATAAGCATCTAGATAAACAGGGTCTGATTAGGAACAGTCAACATGGATTTGTGCCTGGAAGGTCATGTTTGACTAATCTTCTTGAATTTTTTGAAGAGGTTACTCGGGAAATTGATGAGGGTAAAGCAGTGGATGTTGTATATATGGACTTCAGTAAGGCCTTTGACAAGGTTCCTCATGGAAGGTTGATTTAGAAGGTTCAATTGTTGGGTATTAATGGTGGAGTAGCAAGATGGATTCAACAGTGGCTGAATGGGAGATGCCAGAGAGTAATGGTGGATGGTTGTTTGTCAGGTTGGAGGCCAGTGATGAGTGGGGTGCCACAGGGATCTGTGTTGGGTCCACTGTTGTTTGTCATGTACATCAATGATCTGGATGAAGGTGTGGTAAATTGGATTAGCAAGTATGCAGATTATACTAAAATAAGGGGTGTTGTGGATAATGAAGTAGATTTTCAAAGTCTACAGAAAGATTTATGCCAGCTGGAAGAGTGGGCTGAAAGATGGCAGATTAAGTTTAATGCTGATAAGTGTGAGGTGCTACATCTTGGCAGGACAAATCAAAATAGGACGTACATGGTAAATGGTAGGGAATTGAAGAATGCAGGTGAACAGAGGGATCTGGGTATAACTGTGCACAGTTCCCTGAAAGTGGAATCTCATGTAGACAGGGTGGTAAAGAAAGATTTTGGTGTGCTGGCCTTTATAAATCAGAGCATTGAGTATAGAAGTTGGGATGTAATGTTAAAATTGTACAAGGCATTGGTGAGGCCAATTCTGGAGTATGGTGTACAATTTTGGTCGCCTAATTATAGGAAGGATGTCAACAAAATAGTACAGAGGAGATTTACTAGAATGTTACCTGGGTTTCAGCAACTAAGTTACAGAGAAAGGTTGAACAAGTTAGGGCTTTATTCTTTGGAGCGCAGAAGGTTAAGGGGGGACTTGATAGAGGTCTTTAAAATGATGAGAGGGATAGACAGAGTTGACGTGGACAAGCTTTTCCCACTGAGAGTAGGGAAGATTCAAACAAGGGGACATGACTTGAGAATTAAGGGACAGAAATTTAGGGGTAACATGAGGGGGAACTTCTTTACTCAGAGAGTGGTGGCTGTGTGGAATGAGCTTCCAGTGGAAGTGGTGGAGGCAGGTTCGTTTTTATAATTTAAAAATAAATTGGATAGTTATATGGATGGGAAGGGAATGGAGGGTTATGGTCTGAGCGCAGGTAGATGGGACTAGGTGAGAATACGTGTTCGGCACGGACTAGAAGGGTCGAGATGGCCTGTTTCCATGCTGTAATTGTTATAAGGTGATATGGTTTCCCGCCAGGAAGCGACTGGGAACCCTGTCCCCCCCTCCCCCACATAGAAAAGTTAAAGTTTCTCCCCAAAAACAGACTTTAAACTAACTAAAAATAAGAAAAAGATTGAAAAGACAAACAGGCTGTAGGCAGAGGCTGCCGTCAATGCGGCGCCCCCTACTGGCTCGCATTGAGATGTGGTCTCTCTAGGACCCTGTACAACTGCAGAAGGACCTCTTTACTCCTATACTCAAATTCTCTTGTTATAAAGGCAATGCTGACTTGGACCAATCCTTTTAGTGTTATCCAAATGCACCATTGTTACTTCTTTAATAATTGACTCCAGCATCTTCCCCACCGATGTCAGGCTAACCGGTCTATAATTCCCTGTTTTCTCTCTCGCTCCTTTCTTGAAAAGTGGGATAACATTAGCTACCCTCCAATCCACAGGAACTGATCCTGAATCTCTAGAACATTGTAAAATTATCACCAATGCATCCACAATTTCTAGAGCCACCTCCCTGAGTACCCTGGGATGCAGACCATCAGTAGTGTTGAAGTTCATTGCTTAAAACAAACAACTCACAATTCGGTTCGGTAAAACCAACGCAAGCTTGACTGATTTACTAGAATGTTGCCTGGGTTTCAGCAACTAAGTTACAGAGAAAGGTTGAACAAGTTAGGGCTTTATTCTTTGGAGCGCAGAAGGTTAAGGGGGGACTTGATAGAGGTCTTTAAAATGATGAGAGGGATAGACAGAGGACGTGGAAAAGCTTTTCCCACTGAGAGTAGGGAAGATTCAAACAAGGGGACATGACTTGAGAATTAAGGGACTGAAGTTTAGGGGTAACATGAGGGGGAACTTCTTTACTCAGAGAGTGGTAGCTGTGTGGAATGAGCTTCCAGTGAAGGTGGTGAAGGCAGGTTCGTTTTTATCATTTAAAAATAAATTGGATAGTTATATGGATGGGAAGGGAATGGAGGGTTATGGTCTGAGCGCAGGTATATGGGACTAGGGGAGATTATGTGTTCGGCACGGACTAGAAGGGTCGAGATGGCCTGTTTCCGTGCTGTAATTGTTATATGGTTATATGATCATTTAGCCAGCAAAAGTGCTAGGAGATACAAAGCCAAGTATACAGCAGATACTTAACTCATCCGAGGCCATCACTCTAATGAATGGAGATGTACAGCATCTTTTATACTGTTTTGAAAACATAGCCACATGTTCATACAGAATGGCAGCAATGATGTTTAAACACAAATCAATCACAGCTCTAGATTCAGAATCAGATTCGGATTCAATCTCTATTGTCAGTGTGCAGTGTACAGTACAGAGATCTTAGTTAGCATCTCACCCAGAAGAGCAAACATAGAATAATGAGCAGTAAAGTATATATATGTACATGCAGTAGTGGTGCAATTTTTCTGGGGGAAGGAGTGTCCTGGGGGGGGTGGGGTGGGGTGACTGGTAATCACCAAGGTGCAGAGTTAAGTAGTGTAACAGCCGCAGGGAAGAAGCTGTTCCTGGACCTGCTGGTCCGGCAACGGAGAGACCTGTAGCGCCTCCCGGATGGGAGGAGGGTAAACAGTCTGTGGCTGGGGTGAGAGCAGTCCCATTCAAAGTATGCATGTCACTGATACAATAGTCTTGCCATCCTGTCTTGCCATCATCATAAAACTGTTGGTCACAAACATTTGAAAGCAGGAAGTTAGTCAAGAAACACAACCTTTACAATTCTGTCTTAACAATATATATTACTAAACGTAAGATCTTGACACTTCCTGTTTTTTTTCCTTTTTCATGATTTTAGAAAGAACGCTGCCACTTACGGCTGTGATTTTTGGCCAGCTTACTCAGGGTCCCCCTCCGCTGCGCAGGGCAAGAGGATTTTTCCCATCGATGAAACATAAAAGAGTTATTAATGTTTAAAAAATGTTGACATTCTCTCTGCTGCCCCTGCTGGTGGGAGGGGGGAGGGACTATAAAACCCGGACGTGTTGTGCCTCAGTCAGTCTGAACGAAATTTCGTGCCTGCGGTCATACATACAATCAATACAATAATAAACAACAATAAACACAAATTAACATCCACCACAGTGAGTCCTCCAAGCACCTCCTCACTGTGGTGGAGGCAAAAATCTTAGGGCTGCAGTCTCTTCCCTCCTCTTCTCCCTCTGCGTTGAGGCGATTCCCCACCGGGCGATGGTACAAACAGTCCCGCGGCTCACCGAACCCCGCAAACGGGCCGGCTCAAACACCGCGGCCCGGGGTGGTCGAAGCTGCCGCCCTCCAGTCCAGCGGACGCAGCCGCTGGCCCGCGGCTCAACCCCGGACTCAGGTCACCGCCGCCAGAACGCCGTCCCAGCCACCGGAGCACCGTCCCAGCCCCCGGACCAGATCGCCCTCACATGAGTGCCGTTCCTCCCTCGGGCTGGGCCGCTCCGACGGGAGCGCCGTTCCTCCCTCGGGCTGGGCCGCTCCGACGGGAGCGCCACAGCCCCTCACGGGAGCGCCGTTCCGGCCCCGAGCCAGACCGCCCTCACGGGAGCAAGCCCAGGGCGAGTCCTGACTGGTTGCCTCCGGAGTCTCGAGGTCGCCAGCTCCGCCATTAGGCCTCAGCGCAGACGGAGGCAGAGAAGGGGGATACGACAAAAAAGTCGCATTCCCCCGAAGGGAGAGACAGCAAGCCCGTTTTAACCCCCCACCCCCCCCCCCCCCCACATAAACACAACCTAACAACGAGAAACTTAACTAGACAAAACGAAAAAAACAACACAAAAAAGTAAAGACAAACGGACTGCAGGCGAGCCGCAGCCGTTCACCAGCGCCGCAACTTCCGGATTCTCACTCAGTCTCTGTAAGATGGGGGAAGTGAGAGGGTCACGTCTTTCAGTCTGATCTGTGAATAACACTGAACACATTTCTACTAAACTGTGAGTGTGGTTTTACTGACCTTGAGTGCCCCTAATTTGGTTTGAAAATGAAAATGTGGTTGGTTTGAAGTAAAAGCACTGCAAATGGTTGGTGGTCTAAACTTGACAACTTCCTGTTTGCGCTGTATATTGATTTTAGATAAAACGCTACCACTTACGGCTGTGATTTTTGGCCATCTTACTCAGTCCCCCTCCGCTCATCAGGTGCAGATGATTCTTCCCATCAATGAAAAATAAAAGTGTTATTAGTGTTTAAAAAATGTTGAGAATCTCTCTCCTGTCAATCACGCCATGAAGGCCACACCTTTTCTGGTGGGAGGGGAGGGATTATAAAACCCGGAAGTGTGGGTGTGGCTCAGTCTCTGCACGATGGGGGAGGGAGAGGTCACGACTCTGTCTGAGCTGTGAATCAACTGAACACCCTGAATGTCTACTGAACTGTGAGTGTGGTGTTTTATGTAGTTTAATGGTGGTTTCACCCTGTGTTGCAATGGTATGAAACTGCATTTGAATGTGGTGGCCTTGCACCCTGCATGAAATGGTATGAAACTGCACTTGAGTTTGGTGGTCTTGCACCAAGCACGTGCCGTCAGGGTAGGCACTTTAAATCTTTTCCCTGCCCGGGAGACCCAACCTTTTCCCTGTCGGGTCTCCGTTGTCGTTGGGGCCTTGTACCGTGGAGCGGCCTCCAACCGGAACGACCTGGGGGCTGCTCCATTCGCGGAGTCTGCGGACGCACCATAGTGGGGCTGGTCGGCTTTGGAGCCTGGGGAGAGCGGCGGTGGCTCGCTGCTGCGACCCGACCCCGGAGCTTCGGAGGCTCCAGCCGTAGGCCCGGTGGACGGTGACATCAGGAGCTCGCGGGTCCCTAGTGGGAGACCATTTCTCGGAGCTCCCGCAACGGCAGCTTCTCCCGCCCGAGTTGCAGGGTTGAAAATGACCCAGAGCGGGGCCTGACATCGCCCGGCGTAGCCTTAACGGCCGCGGTACTTATCTTCGCCCGCCTGGGCCTTTAATATCGGGAGAAGAATGGAAAACCAGGGGAGAGACAATGAGGTATGAGAAGGTAGGATTTACATCGGGGAGACTAAGCGTAGGTTGGGCGATCGTTTCGCCGAACACCTCCGCTCAGTCCGCAATAACCAAGCTGACCTCCCGGTGGCTCAGCACTTCAACTCCCCCTCCCATTCCCAATCCGACCTCTCTGTCCTGGGTCTCCTCCATTGCCAGAGTGAGCAACAGCGGAAATTGGAGGAGCAGCACCTCATATTCCGTCTGGGGACCTTGCGTCCGGATGGCATTAACATTGAATTCTCCCAATTTTGCTAGCCCTTGCTGTCTCCTCCCCTTCCTTAACCCTCTAGCTGTCTCCTCCCACCCTCCCATCCACCCGCCCTCGAGCTCCTCCTCCTCCCTTTTCCTTCCTTCTCCCCCCCCACCCCCCATCAGTCTGAAGAAGGGTTTCGGCCCGAAACGTCGCCTATTTCCTTCGCTCCATAGATGCTGCTGCACCCGCTGAGTTTCTCCAGCAATTTTGTGTACCTCCGAGAGACAATGACTTTGCCTTCCATCACAGTGGGGAGGAGATTCACTGTGATGGGTGTTTGTGTAAATTAAATTGTTTGTGTGTCTTGTAGAAATTGTTTCTCTTGTATGGCTGTAGAAACATCGTTTCGTTTGAGCCTCATTGAGATTCAAATGACAATGAATAAAAATATTGTATATTGTAAAACTCAAGAAACACAAAAGGATGCTTCAGTCAGCGTAAAGTTGATAAGAAATAATGTTTCTGTCTCCAAATCTGAGGAAGGACATTATTGCCATAGAGGGAGTGCAGAGACGGTTCACCAGACTGATTCCTGGGATGTCAGGACTGTCTTATGAAGAAAGACTGGATAGACTTGGTTTATACTCTCTAGAATTTAGGAGATTGAGAGGGGATCTTATAGAAACTTACAAAATTCTTAGGGGGTTGGACAGGCTAGATGCAGGAAGATTGTTCCCGATGTTGGGGAAGTCCAGGACAAGGGGTCACAGCTTAAGGATAAGGGGGAAATCCTTTAAAACCGAGATGAGAAGAACTTTTTTCACACAGAGAGTGGTGAATCTCTGGAACTCTCTGCCACAGAGGGTAGTCGAGGCCACAGTTCATTGGCTATATTTAAGAGGGAGTTAGATGTGGCCCTTGTGGCTAAGGGGATCAGGAGGTATGGAGAGAAGGCAGGTACGGGATACTGAGTTGGATGATCAGCCATGATCATATTGAATGGCGGTGCAGGCTCGAAGGGCCGAATGGCCTCTACTCCTGCACCTAATTTCTATGTTTCTATGTAATATGTGTGAGTGAGCAGCAGAGGGCAGAGCAAGCTTGTGTGGGACAATGTGAATCAGTGGGAGAGAGGGGGAGGGAGAGAGAGAAGGGGGGAGAGAAGAGAGGGAGAGAGAGAGACTGGGAGAGGGAGAAGGGGGGAGAGGAAGAGAGGGAGAGAGAGAGACTGGGAGAGAGAGAAGGGGGGAGAGGAAGAGAGGGAGAGAGAGAGACTGGAAGAGGGAGAAGGGGGGAGAGGAAGAAAGGGAGAGAGAGAGACTGGGAGAGAGAGAAGTTGAGAGGGAGAGAGAGACAGAGACACAGACTGGGAGAGAGAGAAGGGGGAAGAAGGAGAGAGATGGGTGGAGAGAGGGAGATGGGCAGAGAGTTGCAGATGCGGGAAAAATCTAAGGTAGACATAAATGCTGGAGAAACTCAGCGGGACAGGGCAGTGTCTATGGAGCGAAGGAATAGGTGACGTTTCGGGTCGAGAACCTTCTTCAGACTGAGAGTCTGCGGAGAGGGAGACACAGAGATATAGATGGTGATGTAGCGAGATGTAGAACATAGAAACATAGAAACATAGAAATTAGGTGCAGGAGTAGGCCATTCGGCCCTTCGAGCCTGCACCGCCATTCAATATGATCATGGCTGATCATCCAACTCAGTATCCCGTACCTGCCTTCTCTCCATACCCTCTGATCCCCTTAACCACAAGGCCACATCTAAATCCCTCTTATATATAGCCAATGAACTGTGGTCTCGACTACCCTCTGTGGCAGAGAGTTCCAGAGATTCACCACTCTCTGCGTGAAAAAAGTTCTTCTCATCTCGGTTTTAAAGGATTTCCCCCTTATCCTTAAGCTGTGACCCCTTGTCCTGGACTTCCCCAACATCGGGAGCAATCTTCCTGCATCTAGCCTGTCCAACCGCTTAAGAATTTTGTAAGTTTCTATAAGATCCCCCCTCAATCTTCTAAATTCTAGAGAGTACAAGCCGAGTCTATCCAGTCTTTCTTCATAAGACAGTCCTGACATCCCAGGAATCAGTCTGGTGAACCGTCTCTGTACTCCCTCTATGGCAATAATGTCCTTCCTCAGATTTGGAGACCAAAACTGTACGCAATACTCCAGGTGTGGTCTCACCAAGACCCTGTACAACTGCAGTAGAATGAATGAAAGAAAGAAAGGATGATGAAGGAAACAGGCCGTCGTGTGAGAGAGAGACCGAGACAGAGGGAGAAAGGGAGATGGGGAGAGAGCGAGAGAGAGAGAGAGAGAGAGAGGGACCCCCAGATACCCTCCAGTTTAAAGCCCTTCAAACACAAGAGGGGGAACCCAGAAAAGAGTTCCCTGTGTCAGTTGGTACTGAGACTGTTGGTAACTACCCCTATTCAGTTAAACCCTTTCCAGTTAAACCCTGACCAATACTGTTCCCCAATCACCAGTTAGAGTGAACCAAATGATCAAACAATGTAAAGAAAAGTACTTGGAACATCGGGATAATGAAACCAAAAGCCAAAGCAGATTAGAATGTTACCGTTCCCTAAAGAGAGATTATAAATTGGCTGCAGACGATCTCTCAACTGTTAGAGACATAAAGCAGAGACAGACCCTCACCAAATACAGGTTAAGTGACCACTACATGGCAGTTGAAAAAGGAAGACAGAAGAGATTCTGGCAACCAAGAGAGAACAGAATATGCGGCCACTGTTCGACAGATGAGGTTGAAACAGAGACGCACTTCCTCCTAAAATGCAACAAATTTGACAAATAAGGAAAGCAGACTTGGACAAACTCAGTGTGGCAACCCCTGATTTTAAAGATGATACATCAAAACTAAGAATGATCCTTGGTGAAGGAAATACGGCACATCTTGGTGCACAATACGTAACAGCATGCCATAACCTGAGAGACGGTGAATGACCAACATGCACATGTGTACACACACACTAATCAACATTAACTGACACTAAGAAATGAATATTGAATTGCTAAACTTGCTATTGTGTTGTACTGCTTACAGCTGCAAGAACGTGTAGCATCAATAAAGGGCTATCGGCTATTGCAAGTTTATGTACAGGGACATATCTATCCATGCACTGTAGACTTGTATTTATACTGATGCATTTTAAATATGTATGTCATGTTTTATACTTTGGCAATATAACAATGTTTTTTTATCATGCCAATAAAGTTTTTAAATTGAATTGAAATTGAAATTGAGAGAGAGAGGACAGAGAGACAGTGAGAGAGACAGAGAGAGAGAGACAGAGAGAGAGAGATAGAGAGAGAGAGAGTCAGAGAGAGACAGAACGACAGAGGCAAAGAGAGACAGAGACTGAGAGAGAGACAGACAGACAGAGAGAGAGAGTGAGAGAGAGACAGAGACAGAGACAGAAAGGGAGATGGGGAAAGAGGGGGAAACTGCTAGAGTCAGTTATTAAAGATGGGATAGCAGCACATTTGGAAAGTGGTGAAATCATTGGACAAAGTCAGCATGGATTTACGAAAGGTAAATCATGCCTGACGAATCTTATAGAATTTTTCGAGGATGTAACTAGTAGAGTGGATAAGGGAGAACCAGTGGATGTGTTATATCTGGACTTCCAGAAGGATTTCGACAAGGTCCCATATAAGAGATTAGTATACAAACTTAAAGCACACGGCATTGGGGGTTCAGTATTGATGTGGATAGGGAACTGGCTGGCAGACAGGAAGCAAAGAGTAGGAGTAAACGGGTCCTTTTCATAGTGGCAGGCAGTGACTAGTGGGGTACCGCAAGGCTCAGTGCTGGGACCCCAGCTATTTACAATATATATTAATGATCTGGATGTGGGAATTGAAGGCAATATCTCTAAGTTTGCGGATGACACTAAGCTGGGCGGCAGTGTTAGCTGTGAGGGGGATGCTAGGAGACTGCAAGGTGACTTGGATAGGCTGGGTGAGTGGGCAAATGTTTGGCAGATGCAGTATAATGTGGATAAATGTGAGGTTATCCATTTTGGTGGCAAAACGGGAAAGCAGACTGTTATCTAAATGGTGACCGATTAGGAAAAGGGGAGATGCAGCGAGACCTGGGTGTCATGGTACACCAGTCATTAAAAGTAGGCATGCAGGTGCAGCAGGCAGTGAAGAAAGGGAATGGTATGTTAGCTTTCATAACAAAAGGATTTGAGTATAGGAGCAGGGAGGTTCTACTGCAGTTGTACAGGGTCTTGGTGAGACCACACTTGGAGTATTGCGTACAGTTTTGGTCTCCAAATCTGAGGAAGGGCATTATTGCCATAGAGGGAGTGCAGAGAAGGTTCACCAGACTGATTCCTGGGATGTCAGGACTGTCTTATGAAGAAAGACGAGATAGACTTGGTTATACTCTCTAGAATTTAGGTGACTGAGAGGGGATCTTATAGAAACTTACAAAATTCTTAAGGGGTTGGACAGGCTAGATGCAGGAAGTTTGTTCCCGATGTTGGGGAAGTCCAGGACAAGGGGTCACAGCTTAAGGATAAGGGGGAAATCCTTTAAAACCGAGATGAGAAAAACTTTTTTCACACAGAGAGTGGTGAATCTCTGGAACTCTCTGCCACAGAGGGTAGTTGAAGCCAGTTCATTGGCTATATTTAAGAGGGAGTTAGATGTGGCCCTTGTGGCTAAGGGGATCAGGGGTATGGAGAGAAGGCAGGTACGGGATACTGAGTTGGATGATCAGCCATGATCATATTGAATGGCGGTGCAGGCTCGAAGGGCCGAATGGCCTACTCCTGCACCTAATTTCTATGTTTCTATGTAAGAGTGAGTGAGAGACAGTGAGAGAGAGTGTGTGTCTGTGCGGATGTTTTCTATGCTGTATTATATTTAGTAATTCCCCCCCCCATCCCACACACACACACACACACACACTCACACACACACACACACACACACACACACACACACACACACACACACACACACACACACACACACACACACACACACACACACACACACACACACACACACACACACACACACACACACACACACACACTACGCCACCAAGTTTGAGTTCATCTGAAAGCTTGTGAACAAAACATGTTAAAATAATTCTGCGGTGCATCTGCAACGGTCCGTGAGAAAAAGGCTCCTTTGAGGATAATCGAAGACTCTTTACTTCAAAAGGCTGGGTGGATGAAGCAGGTACGGACTGCTGGGTCTACAGGGAAATCCCGCGGGCTGTAAAACGTCACGGATTTACCAACCAGTAGCTGGGAAGAGGTAAAGTCACAGCATCACGGTGGCGCAGCGGGTAGAGTCCCTGCCTCACGGCGCCGGAGACCCGGGTTCGATCCCGACCACGGGCGCTGTCTGTACGGAGTTTGTACCTTCTCCCCTCCCCGTGACCTGCGTGGGTTTTCTCCGGGTGCTCCGGTTTCCTCCCACACTCCAAAGACGCGCAGGTTTGCAGGTTAGACATAGAAACATAGAAAATAAGTGCAGGAGGAGGCCATTCGGCCCTTCGAGCCAGCACAGCCATTCATTGTGATCATGGCTGATCGTCCCCAATCAATATCCCGTGCCTTCCTTCTCTCCTTGACTCCACTAGCCCCTAGAGCTCTATCTAACTCTCTCTTAAATCCATCCAGTGACTTGGCCTCCACTGCCCTCTGTGGCAGGGAATTCCACAAATTCACAACTCTCTGGGTGAAAAAGATTATTCTCACCTCAACATTAAATGACCTCCCCTTTATTCTAAGACTGTGTGTGGCCCCTGGTTCTGGACTCGCCCAACATTGGGAACATTTTTCCTGCATCGAGCTTGCCCAGTCCTTTTATAATTTTATATGTTTCTATAAGATCTCCGTCCCCTCATCCTTCTAAACTCCAGTGAATACAAGCCTAGTCTTTTCAATCTTTCCTCATATGACATTCCCGCCATCCCAGGGATCAATCTGGTGAACCTATGCTGCACTGCCTCAATCACAAGGATGTGTTTCCTCAAATTAGGAGACCAAAACTGTACGCAATACTCCAGATGTGGTCTCACCAGAGCCCTATACAGGTTAATTGGCTTTGGTGAAATTGTCCCTGGTATATGTAGGATAGTGTCTAGGGTGATGGCCAGTTGGCACAGATTGGCAGGTTCGTGATTAGTGCGGGTGTCAGGGGTTTATGGGGAGAAGGCAGGAGAATGGGGTTAGGAGGGAGAGATAGATCAGCCGTGATTGTTTAAGAACGAACTGCAGATGCTGGAGAATCGAAGGTAGACAAAAATGCTGGAGAAACTCAGCGGGTGCAGCAGCATCTATGGAGCGAAGGAAATAGGCAACGTTTCGGGCCGAAACCCTTCTTTCTTCAGACATGATTGAATGGCGCAGTAGGCATGATGGGCCGAATGGCCTAATTCTGCTCCTTTCCCTATGAATATGAATATGAATGGAGGAAGCCCAGAATAGAAAGGTCAGTGTGGGAACGGGCAGGGGATCAAACTCGTTACATGCCCAGATCTGTTTGAAGAATGTTACTTTGAAGGTAGACACAAAATGCTGGAGTAACTCAGCGGGTGAGGCAGCATCTCTGGAGAGAAGGAATGGGCGACGTTTCGGGTCGAGACCCTTCTTCAGACTGATGTCAGGGGAGGGGGCGGACAGAGATAGAATGTAGTCGGAGACAGTAAGACTGGTGGGAGAAC